>FAPP01034321.1:0-15516 GCA_001485965.1 Heliconius ismenius | reverse complement strand
CCTGACATCAATACAGAAGGGTTGTTTAATACCCATCCAGATTTATATACCTCATGGGCAATTATGACAAGTGACCATTGACCTGTACCGGCCATGGCTCGTTGCTTTGTCCCAGTGCGGGGGCAAGTGAAGATTATTCATCCGCTAAAAATAACTACAAAGCTACCAACTTCAAAGACCGTTAGATACAGATATATTGTATGTAAAGGCGTGTTAAATTTAAATTTGTGTTTAAATGTAATTTATGGTATAGTATGTTGTTTAGAATTTGGCGATATGTATGTAAGAATGTTTTATAGGTTTGTAATATTTTATTAAGATTATTGTGGTACGGCAGGCTAACCATTGATAATGCCAAGTGGAGCAGATAAGTCAGAAGGCAGACTCTGGCAATAAAAGCCGCTAATCTCACTTAGAGGAAGAAGAGAGACAAAGCCTGATTATAAACTATATAGATATAGATGAATATCATACGACGGGAATTCCCCCGAGTTGGAGTCGAACCTACACTAATGTCACGTTTACGCACGTTTGTGCCCCGGCGCCACGACGGCCTCATATACAAAAATAGATATGGTATAGAAAGCAAAAGTAATGAGAGATTCAAGTTTTTCCGTATCTTGGTTTTCGTATGGTTTCTGAATAAAGTTGATTGAACACAGAGCGTTGTTTGCATTTCGAGCAACGCAACGTATGAATATATACATATTTTTATTCATAATTATAAAATTCAAAGGGATTTTATTATAGTACTTTTGTATGGTATTTTATTTGCATTTTTTTTTCATTTCATATAAAAAATTGCGAAAACTTATTTTGAATATAAAAAAGGTTGTTTTTTTATTGTATGTTTAATAGGTATATATTATTAAAGAAACATATCAATACATATAATATTTACATATATTCACATACAGTATTCATTTTATTCCTAAATATAATATAGCACTACATACATTTGATCCATAGCGTCTTAGATCATGAAGGCTTTGTTTTTACAGCATTTCTTCAATATCCAAACCTACAACGTACCTAAACTAATCATTACATAGTACTAGGCACCATAACAAATATAATATAAATGTACCTAAAGCAACCATCCAAAGCTTCTAAACCAAATTGAAACGCTCAAAATCTGAGCCAGATAACTGTTTTAAACAGACTAAAATTTATACCTCTTATTTGTGTTTGTCGCGCGTGATATATAGCAGTTCGTGGGAGCTGTAATAGGTCGCCATATATTAAAGCAGCACCCTTACATAGCCTGGTAACTGAACAGCCATGTCAAATATTATATTATTTTATAATATATTAGCTTATACCAGTGGCCTGGTGCCCACGGTCAAATGGAAAGAACTAAGAATTGTGAGTAAACCAAACTAAAAACTAAGAAAAATGTTATATCAGGAATAAGAGAGTTTTCGTATAACTTATTTGTATCGAGTTGAATAAACTTTTGGGAGAAGGAGCAGATTTAAAATACTTATTAAAATTATAAGTAATGTATAATATGTACTTATAATTTTTGATTTCGTCCTTTTTGGAATGTTTAGAAAGGATCCATTCTTATATTTACCGAAAAATACAACAAAAGTGAATAACCTATTTTATACAATATAATAGAATATTCTTTTTTAGAAAGTAGTAATAAAGCTGCAAGTAGGTTGTAACGCCATGTGAGATAAAGCTGACAGGTTAGACCACAGTTTTAAGGTCTGATTAAAACCACCCTTATTCTGAGGGAAGAGGGCACACACTGTCGAGTACCTTCTGTTTATGTTTCTTATATGCAAGTTACTTAATTAACGTTGAAATATTCCAACAATATTATGTCAATTTCATAACATAATCTGTCTTCCTTACATCGGATATTACCTAGGCTGTGCCGAAATATTGCTCATTTTTTTCCATGTTTTCACGCTTCTTGCATTTATTAGGGGAGGTATAAGGAGGAGAAATATATGTAAAATATACTCTGTTCTCTACTTTGCTAGCGGAACTCAACACCACATTAGTAGAGCGGAGAAATGAAAATGAGTAGAAACGAACCCATAATCATCCCGTTCCATTGTACCACCGCGACATGAAAATATTTTGAAATACAACATTTTATACAAAAAAAGTAAGCTCCTCCCATTAATGATATAAAAAGCTTGCTTCGTAAGTACTTACATAGAGGCAGAAAGCTTGATACCTAATTACATGAATGTAAATGCAGTTAATAATTAATATCTTAATGTTAATTAATGTCTTTATAGAAGATACAAAGTGTTAATAAAATTAATGTTAATTTTTTATATTTTTTAAGATTTTAATTATTTCTAATGATATAAGTTTTTCCTAAATATTAATGAAAACTCGTCGTTGTCTAACAAACGAAATCTAAACTTACATTGACTTAACCTCAAAATTTGTAATGAAAAAGAAAATTCAACTGAAAATTCCTAGCTTTATGGATATGAATGTGGATACATAACTAACTAAATCAACACAGAAACATTATATTCAATAGTACGAAAGCCGCATACAAGATAGAGCTCTCAATATCTTACGGCCACTCGACGCATTCAAAACAGACAATGCACGTCTAAATAAACCCGTGTTTCATATACGGCTTCAGTTTGAGATCTGCCTCTAATTAGAACTAGTCACCGCCTTATCCGCAATCAGTCCAACATCCACCTTGACCTCAAATATTACTTGTTTGGTGCAAGAATTATCTTAAAATATGCAAGAATATAACTTTTTTTAAGCAAGAATTCATTTAATATAAAAAGTATAAGGTTATTTATTATAAGTAGAGGTTGAAATGCAAGATTTATTCGAAAGATAATATTGATTACAGTTATAATATAATACATTTTACTTTTACATAGGTTACTTTGATTTTTTTACATATATTTTTAAATGCATCTTGTAATATTAGATATGATGAAAATAAGGTGAGTTAGCGTTATCTTTTCGACGGTAATATAACAAAAAATATGTTAACTATAAAAATATATATTTTAAGAATATTAATTTATCTACATTTAAAAAAATACTCTACAAACAAGTAAAAAAAAGCTTCTATATAATCAGTGTATACAAAACAGAAGCTTAATGAAAAGCTTCCCCGTAACGCTAATCAATTAAGCAAACATATAATTAGATATAATTACCTCGTCACTTGCACCACAATCTCACGAATGACGGAAAGGAAATAGCTGTCCAAAGAAACTTGATCTTTTACTGTACATTCATCTTATATTGCTATTCTAGATTATTTAAGAAGATGGCAGGTCAACTAGAATTGGTTGAAATATCTTTGATTATCGACACGGATTTTCATTGAACGGGTTGTTTCTTTATATGAATTAGATAATTCACATAAGATATCAAGTATTTTCGATTCAACTTAGGATTAAAATAACTTAAACCTAATGCAATATAATTAATTAACGGTATAGACAGAAAATGTAGTTTATCACTTTCCTACTTTATAAAAGTGGGGATCGAACCTACAACTATTGTGTGTTAGACGGTTCGCTACCGCGCCACGATAGTTGGATATAAATTTACGTTTATTTAAGCGTAGACTCCATTTTGTGATAATATATTGGAAACCTTCACAAAATGTCGGACGCACATATGCTTAAAATGTCGTGATATTTCTGTAAAGGTCCCTGGGCGCCCAACCTACATAAAATCCTATTTGAACGTCGCCGTCGTAGAGCTGAGCTAATGCTTAACGCATTCTCAATTTTAAAATATATTTAGAATTAAAAAAAATACATGTTAAAAGGAAAATAAAAATATATGTGCTTCAAAATTACACACAGTTGCTTCCACTCGATTTCTAATCTTTATCAATGAAAATAATTCATTCTTCCGAGTGGAAATCGAACCCATATTTTTCTTACAATCAGAAGCTTCGCCAATATAGTCTAAATTCAAATTCTATTTATTTATAACGAGTAGGCATCGAATTCACAACTATCGTGTTTACAGGTTAAATTAAAATAAAATTATTTACTAAAGAATAAATAAGTCATTGCACGTGGTACTCGATAATAAAAAAATAATTGAGTACTTTTTTCAAAATATGTATGAATTTATATGGAGATTATCTGAAAAAAAGTAAAAACAAAAGAGGAAACTCGAATATTTTTATACAGATAGCACTCATGTCACAAGTCTGCCGAAAATATAATGAGTAAACTTTTCCAATTATTATAGTTGGTGATAGTGGAAAAAACTATAGCAGAGTTGCGATCTACCTTTACTTATTTATATTATGGATAGGTGTTATAGTACAGTAATCAGAAACTGGTTGCGGGTTCGATTCAACAACTGAAGATTCTCTTTAAAATATAATTTATATAATAAAAATTCCCTGTATAAAAAGGGAAGAGGAGCATTGTATATGTATAACTTCTACCCCTAATGTCTAATTAAAAAAAAATATGCAATAACTATCTACAATTCATGAAACCTCATAACAACAATCCCACGACAATCTAAACTACGAATAGTGCCAACATCCAAAAACGAATGTTAATTCGCATTTGCACTTTAAAACTACTTTAGAAGATCCCCCATGAAGTTTCCAAGTTCGACAACCGGAATTAGTGCAAATTAATATTCCAAACAGCGGGACTGCCGTTACAATTTAAATTATATTCGTATAACTAACTATAGATACAGATACGAAAGATCAATCTTATGCACAGATAAAATATACAGTGGCAGAAGGGAACAGAGTAAAAATTGCTCTGGCAGTTTTTTCGCTGGCAAAATTGGTTGATTGTTAAGAAAAACACACGGGGTAGTTGGTCGGGGTTTGTAATGCAATTAATATCACTTTGTGAGTTCGAGGGGGCCTATATTTTATTGTGCCGTCAGCGGTAATGTAATTTAATTTATTTGTGTGAGCGTTCATTTTAAAAGGTTTTATTATCTGTCGTTGCGGACCTATGAAATTATTTTCAAGAAAATTTCGTTAATGTCGGGGACAAATATTCGATAAATACGTTATTTTGTTAATGTTGTTAGGATGCTGTAAATTACGCCTTACGTATAAAATATAGCGACATTGTACCTCCAATTCTATAAACATCTACATTATTATATAAACTATGCATGTTTTTGTTAATACTACTAAATAAATTTCAATATGCTACATTTTTTATTTAAATAAGTAAGATATACTTAAGTGATGACTATGTTAGCAATAAATCAAATTTTAAAGTACAATGTTATACAAAAAAAAAAGAAAACAAAGATATGCCTCGAAAATCATATTAATAATCCTAACACTAACATAATTTCCTCAAAAAGAAAAAACTATCCAAACTTCTTTACTCAAAAAATTAACCAAAAAATCGCCAAAACACCTCACTAGCTAATAAAAAACAAAGTATAATTAACAAAACATACAGAAATGAACCGAGAAGAAGTGCGGTGGCGGAATCTAATTATTTCTGCCGCTATGACAGCCCGCACTTTGGTGCGTCCAACATGGCGGCCCCAAATGAACCACAGATAATATAGCCAGAGAGAACATAAATACATGTATTGTAGAAAAATATACGTTAGCTATGTATAACGTGAATAAAATAATCTATATTAGTGTAAATATCTATATATTTATGGGTACTATTCTACCACTTCCAGATCGAATCCTTTTTTTCTATTTTTTTTAATATTTCAAGAATACAACATTACATCAGAGATAATATTAGATTATCAAAAAAAAACTTTGTTTTAATTAAGATCATTTAGCAATTATTTTAAATTAAAATCTCTCATTTCGAAACCGATTTAAAACTATAATTATATTGGATAACAATCCTATTTAATAACGTTCCATAACAATAAAAGCTTCTACCCTATTTATAAAAGAAAGAGTTTACAAAATTTCAGCTTTCCAATAAAATTTCCCGACAGCTCGTCTGCTCTATGCACATTAAGTCTATGGAGCGATGTCAACACAATATTACGAAGCGACACAAACGTCGACCGACGGTAAGCCTTCGTTCTCTTATTTATATTTAGACAAGAAATGTATCACCAGGAAATTAATTTTCATTTTTTCCACCCTGAATATTGTTCGAATTTTTTTACGACGCTCCGGTATTTTATACGTTCAGAAATTTCAGAAAAATATGGGTAATGGTTATAAAGTGACACGAATAATGCTAGAAAAGTTTTATTAAACACTTTTAATGTGAGACAATTTATTGTATTTTATTATATTCCTAGTATTTATTACTAAACTAGCTACCAGCATACAGCTTCTCCCGATTTAGTTTATAGTTATATTATAGACAACTTCTTTTCATAAATTGTAGCCTATATGTTATTCAGACGTATGAGCTATATTCCTGTAAAGTTTCATCTAAATCTGTTTAGTAGTTTTTGCGTGAAAGTGGAACGAACATAAACTTCCACATATATAATATATAGGTTTATTAATTTTTACATTTTACTCGTAATTATGTCGTTTAATATTTACAATGGCTATACAAAGTTAAAGAAAGAGCCTCTAAAAAGGCGGAAAGAGGAAAACACAGTGACAATACCAAGAGCATCCCCCACAAAACCCCGTACATTGTATCTCATATTGTTTGTTTAAATAAAAAAAAAAGGTAAAAGAACCCGAAAGCCCATAATGTAAACATGTAAACACGTTCATTTTTCATAACACTTGTCTGCCTTTATTGAACGTTTAAACATACTGGCGAAGTCACTCAATATGCCACCGTTAACCATTAATATGTATAAGCGTCACTACCTATCGCCTTAACTTGCTTTCGAATTTATAATTTATGGCGGAGAATAAGTGATGAAGGGCTATAGCTCAGTGGATTTATTAGTCTTCTAGATTAGATTATTGAATTCAAATTCATCATTTTTAAAGGACTTTTTACGGATCACCCAACTTACTATACATTTTTTGGTAGAAAGTTTGAATAAGGACACTTTTCGCTACTTTTTGCACATTATTTACTTTTTAATTTTATGAGAGACCTAGACAACCTAGCATTAAAATTAACTGCATTTCATTCTCCATTTGAAGCACATTTAAATCGATTTTGTAAAGAACCATATTTTAGAACATAAAAAGTATTACCAGAGAATAACGACACAAAATCGTTAACATAAAACAAAGAAAACGAAACTAAATAAAATAAACAGGATATCCGAACAAAAATTAATTTAAAAATTCAGCGTTAACTTGCAAATTGAATTGTTTTGCCCAAAAAAAAACCTTTCAAGTGAGATGTTCCAGGCAGTGGCCAAACAGAAGTCGTTTGTAAGCGGGGCACGACTAAATATTTGTTAACATTCAGAAATGGGAACAACAGGGTATTTGTATCTTTAGAGTTCAGGTTAATGCCGTTACATTAGTATTCCGTCTACCGTTCATTTGGTACGGAATCTAGGGAAGATGGATCGCCGAATTAGGTTTAAATTTTTGAGTTTAGTTCGTTGAGTTTTGTTACAATGATGGTTGGATGTGGATTTTTTAATGTTAATTAA
Organism: Heliconius ismenius; assembly: GCA_001485965.1. NCBI lineage: Eukaryota > Metazoa > Arthropoda > Insecta > Lepidoptera > Nymphalidae > Heliconius > Heliconius ismenius. The sequence continues at coordinate 7,992 of FAPP01034321.1, read as the reverse complement.
AGACAAATAAAAAAATAAATTTAATATATTTTCTATCTCATGTTTAATTACGTACATCATTACAGCTCCTAAATGTTGACGACGTAGTGAAAAAATAGTTAATACTTAGTCCCTATTTTTGCAAATTTATTGATATCAAAATTGAGGAACTGTAAGTTTTAAAATAATTATATTAATTTAATATACCAATAATTTAACAATTCAAATGAGATTTATATTCATTATTAACAACATAGTGCAAATATTATTTGAAACCTAATAAAAAAGACTTTGAAAGCAAGAAAAAAATCAAAACATAATAAAACTATAAACCCAATTAAGGCGACAGCTGTATTGTATTTTATGATAAACGGTATAGCAACTAACTAAATCAATAACGATCACTTAAACCAAGGTGTAACACTGAATGCAGTAATATAGCGGGTCACTCCATCGAGGGGTTGAAAACGTCCATTAGTAGACTGCATTTTACTAACTAATTATAGGGGGTGAGATTTAAGGGAGGCTTGGAATTTTTCTTTGTTACCGTATCAAATGCATTAGCTTTGGTGTAGTGTTACAGTGTATATTCGTGGTCTCTTTCATGGATTGTAGGTTTATGATACGTACTTCATAATCTGTTTAAATAAAAGTAAATGGTCGCTAGTTCAAATCCGGTATATACAAATTTATGTCACTTTATCATTCGTTTTCAATTGTTAATTATAAGGATAATATTATTCGCTTCATTTTGTCAATAATCGTGCAATAAAAATATTTTAAACACTATAATGTTACGATTCCTTTCATTAAATAGTTAGCAACGTGCTTGTGTGGACAATTTAATGAATCTATGCACACTATTTTAACAAAAAGAACTTGAAATCCCATTTCTGGCTCTCATATAAATTTTAGAAAATCTTCATCTGAATTCTTGTAAAAACCGACATTGATTTCACTTTTAGAAAAGAGAAATTCATAGAAAGCAAATTATATGAAATTCGAGTCTACTTAGAATATATATATAAACCTCCAAGAAACATAAGCCAAATGAACCTTTAAAGCAGTACAAAGTACAAACTTATTTAATAAAGCCAGCCCTTCGCATACTCGAATAGTGCTCATTCTGAAGAATTAAATTAACGCCTGCTTCCACTTGACTTACGATTCCGAAGTATTGACGTGTGACGAATATTACTTTATAAATTATATAAATCTATATAAATATTTAAAGCTAAAGAGAGTGTTTGGTTGAGCGCGCTAATCTCACGAAATACTGGTTCGAATTGAAGAATTATATTTGTGTGGAATAGTCAGGTTCTCCAGGAATACTAAGCTGTTTCATCATCATTATAAAGTTAAGAGTCGAGTAAAGGTCTGGATGATCTGGGTGCATATATACCTACACTTAATCCTGAATCGATAATTTTGTAATTAATTTCGAAGGCTATTAGTTCCTAAGCAAAGACATAGTTGAGCGACAAAACTTACAACCATACAAAAATAATCTTTTTTTATTTTATAAAATAAATTAGGTATATGTAAATTATAAAAACACATTTTAAAATACATCTGGCTCTGCAAGTCCCAAAAGACGTCACGAAAATAATTACGATCCTCTTCCAGTTGAAATGCCTATCAAAGCCAAAGGTCATTTGATAAAACCAATAAGCCTAAATAAACAAACCCCTATTTGATTACTGAGCAATCACTTTAAATAAGCAAGTATTGCTAAGTTATTTTAGTGTTGTTTTTAGTGAAACCTAAACTAGTAATTTGAAGACTTGTGTTTTGGGACTGTCTACTTTCTTTTATTATGTTTTTTTAGAAATAAGTCTGCCATTATTAATCAATGTTTTAATTTTATATTACTTAAATTTTATATTTCTTAAAGAATATACTTTTGGATATCTTAGATTTTATCATTATAATTAATATTAGAACATAAATATCTCTAGATGTTTTATTCATCAGCTTCACGCTTTATCCCGTTAATAGAAGGATAGTCAAAGAGAATCTAATGGTAAGATACTCGGTTCTCCGCTTACCCGATCGAGACATTGCGTATCGGCAAATACGACGATAGTCCAACAATTATAATAATGTTAGAGTAAAGTTTGTAAATTTAGAAGTTTATTAAATTAATAACAAAATCAATGATTATCTTTCACAAGTTTTCCTTAGTTAGAAAACCAATCAAAACTAGTAATAAGGTATAATCTATGTAAGCGTGTGGCATCTGCGCTGTCCTGTACAGTACTTGATTAATGAATGCCCACCCTATCAGATTGTTACAAGCGGGGTTCAACTCCCACTTGATGTCGGTTTTCAAATTTCCTTAATTATAAGGCAACGTTTTGACACCCTAGTTTGGGGATCGACTTCGTTAGCAAAATGAACGTAATTTCTCTAAGCAAACTGGAGGTGAAGGATATTCGTCACCTCTGATTGTGCGTTCTGCCTAAATAACCTCTTATTGACTGTTTGAAATGGATTCACAAATCAATTGTATATAGTAATTATTGGAATGTATTCCAGATTAAATGTCAAGGTTGAAAATTGGTTTGGCTTGAGATTGGAGATTTCTTTAAGTTGGCAAAATATTTATTTGGTTGTCAAATTACTCTCATTACACGAAAATAAGAAACTTAGGTTTAAGCATTGAAAAAAAAGGTAAGTAACAGATGCTGTCATCGTTTAGAATGTATTATTTCTATATTCTTTTTAATTCCGTTAGGAAAAAAATACCAAACATTGTTGAAAACATAGAACGAACCTAATTAAATTCACTTTCTGATGGTGAAAAATAACGCCACTTCCACTATACGGAAGTGTTTGTAAATATATACTTTCCCTTGAGGATTGAGGATTGATTTCAATATTATACATGCATACTTTCCAAATTGCAAAAAAATAAACTTTGACAATTTGGAAATTGCCATAGTTGAAATCTAATCGAACGTATGTGTTAAGTATCCTCCAGTACAATCATAGCAAAGACAGCCAAAACTCCTGATTTATCTGTCTGCGCAGTTTTACCCGAGCTAATGTGATTATAACCTGTAATCACCGCTCCCATGTGCTCCCTCCAGTCCCAATCCCAAATGAATTGTTCTAACGATGTCGTTAGTATGGGAGTTTGATTAAAAATAAAGTGGTGTTAAATGTACCGACGACTCTTAATTTTCTTTTGATATTGTGTTTAATTGTTTTTACTAATGTCTAGTATTAGTTGTGTTTTCCTAATAGAGTTGATTTATATATCAATAATATTTTTAAAAATATTAGCAAAAAATTATTATATGATAATGTGCAGCTTATAATTTTTTTTTTTTAAACTTTAACGCCAAAGTAAATATTTTAAATGGAATTACAATAATAAGCACTTCTTAAAACAATAATAATATAAAAACCCACCACGTTAACCAACAAAACAAATCAAAATATTAAAACGTAAACAAAATGGCGACACAGGAAGTGTCAACCGGATATTGGTTGCATTGAATATTCTATTTTATATCTACGTTAATTATCTTTTGAATACGCTCCATTGCATGTACTCTTGTTTTTGTTATATTTCAACTGTTTCAGGTTGGTTGGTTGGTTAGTTTATTTCGTCCGTGTAAAGCAAATATGTGGTGGAAATTGAATTTGCACTTAGATAAAATAATGGTGTTAGGTAGTATAGTATGAGTAACGCGGCAATGTTAACAAAATTTTAAAGTGACTAACTAGAGCTCCTGCATCCGATGCATTCCTTTATTAGGTAAGTAGAGATATGTAGTGGTACAAGTTTACATCACTTTTCACTTTATCCAATAATTAATATTTTTCTAGTTATTTAACTAGTTTGCTAAGAATAAAACGGAGCGTTAGGTTGCTTCATTTTATGTTAATGAGTTTAACCCGTATTATCTCAGCCCTCCTATATAAATACATAAAAATATGGATAATAAAATATAAAATTTTCTTTATTTAGTTTTCTTTTTCCTTGGAGTAATAAGATGTATCTACATACACATACAATATATGTAGATACGTCTTATTGCTCCAAGCAATCTCTTACCGACAACTTTACGTAAATAATAGACTAGTTGTAAATAATATATGTAAAGTATAAGCAAAGCAACACAAGATATAGCTGATTTAATAAATTAAAATTCAAAATTAAGTCAGCATTAGTTATTTCTATTAAAAAGAACATAAAAACTGCTATAATCAAACAATGTTATTTACTTATAAGAGAATACTGAACAATTGTATAGAATCTATAATTTAGTTCGATTTTTCACATTATATCGTTATACAGATACGTTGTTGTCTTTCTTTTAATTAAGAGCCGTGATACAAATAAAAATATAAATGTGAATTGGTTGTGGAAAACAAAGAATAATCGTATAATTTAATATTTTTTGTTATTTAATTATTGTAATAATTAATAAATTATCTATACCTACAGTCCATTATATATGGATTTGCCTATTATTTTTTTTATTTTATGTACCAATTTGTGCTAGTTCATTACTTCTCGTCCCATATCGAAATCTTGTGAGTAGAATAGTGGAACTCAACGCTGTGTTTTGTCTTAACACTTTACCTGAAGCTGGTAATGAACATAAAACATTCTTTCCATTAACTATCATTAAGATATCACCAATTACGTGTACGATCGGAAATAGCCCACTGTATCTATTGAGTGGGACCGTTTCTGGTCATTTCGTCTAAGTTGCTATTAAGGTTCCTAATAGTAAAATCGAATTTACTACTACCTTGCTGAAATAACTAAGTGCTGTACCACAGTGTAGTCTACCACCCACGTAAACCCGCATGTATGCAACGGTTACAAACCACAACATGATTTTTATAGCTTCTTAGCGGTGTCAAGTTTCTCTACACTTGTTATTTTTTTGCTACTGTAACAAATTTCTGTTTTACTCAATAATAATAAGGGGTTAAACACGAGGCCAGTCGTGGCGCGGAGTGAGGCACAAGTGTGTGACTGTAAACGCGACTGGCTGTAGGTTCGATCCCCATTCAAGGACTGACTCTATACGCAATACCGCTAGAATCCCAAGGAACGCGGGGTAGGTCTCTGCCTACCCCGCAGTGTGCAGGATATAACGTGAACCTTATTTAATTTTAACATAAAAATACTAAATTGTTTAGTTTTCTAAATGTAAGAGACTGGTCAGTGAGGGCTAATAACAATAAATAGAAGTAATTATTTTTCAAACGCTATGTTCTTTATAATTAATATTTAATGATTGTTATATCGGTAAATATATATTTTTTCCATGTCATGTACCTTAATTACTCGTATACTTACGTATAGTTATAACTCATTATTGGAACCTGATTTAAACAGCAAAATGACCAAAATCTTACATTTTCTTCACTAAAGTAAATATATATTGTCTTCATAACAAGATTAATCCCATAAAAGCTACATCAAGTCACTTCAGCCGTACGAGAGTCTAGGAGATTAAATGAAGGAAGAAAGGAAAACACGGTGCATTTTTATATCTTCAGTACACATACCTATTGGTTTACTCGCATTGTTCCTTTCACATTTTTTAGGAAATATTTTAGAAAGTGGAAAATATTGGTAAGTTATGAGTGGAGACGTGAAATTAATCGAGTAGGAATCGAACCCACAGAAATCTCGCTAATGAACGAACACTATCCATAAGATGCAAACCTGCGCTGTCCTAGAGCGATGACCTCTAATTTAGTCGAAGAATTCAGAGCTTGTTAAAAGTAAAGTTGAAAATCTTTACTACCGATAAAATATTATAATATATGTTTTCGATTGATCCCTTTAAATACTCAAACGCTGTTTACGATTTCGTGATAAAATGCAAGAAAGGGGGATTACTTAAAGCACTTTAAAATATTCTAAGACCTTAATATGTATTATAAATTTTAATTAAAATCTTTATTTACAAGGGTTATACTTTACCACTGTGATGAAACTTATAACGCAATGAGAACTGCTATTTCGAAACATATATTAAATTAGATATTTGTTTAAAATGTTAGAATATTTGACGCTGTCATGACTCAGTTGGCCTATGTAACCATTGAACGTGATGATTTTGGGTTTAAATTTCACTTTTGCTTTTCTGTTTTTCCCTTTTTTGTCCCTTCTATCTACGAAACTTAAGTACATATAAGAATATGCGATTCAATAATTATTTTGACTATCATAATCTGAATTTTAAACATCTACGAATCGTATTAAATGGCGGAGCTTAACGCTGGGTTTTAATCATTTAATAATCACAATCATTTACTACAAATACAACAATTCCCAAAAAATCCAATTTAGCTCCAGTCACGTATTCAGGTCAAACCAACTAATTATATTTAGCAAAATATTTGTTAAAGTACATTTTGCGTACAAACGCGATGTGTCGAAGTCAGATTTCCGTTCTCCGTACACCGGAAATGGCTCGATGTATCGGCTCCATAAATCTCACCTTGCTTTAATGCCGGTGTAAACGCTATGGAAATTGTGAATGTCTTTTCATGTTTTCGTGTTATTTGTGTTTTTTTTTGGTGTAAATTTATGATTTTGTATGATGTTGCTCTTTACAAAATAGCAATAGATGTCGTAGCGGCACAGCGTGTGACTGTAACTACGATGGTTGTCGGTTAGATTCCGGAATTCATTATTTTCGGTTTCATATAAATATTTGCCACAAATTAACTCAGCACTAGATACATTCGTCACTCCTACGAACAAAGTTTTAAATTCAATTGCAAATTCAAAATCCACTCAAATTAAAAAAAATACAGAAAATCTCCCAAAATATACCAAAATCTTATTTTCCGCACAATCTGCTATAAAACAATGAGTACAAATCAACGTCCATACATTATGTACACATTGTTCCCATAAGGTGCGTTTAATATCTAATTATTTGATGACAATTCTCTCTTTTCAAGCCAACTGATAGTCGACTCTAACACAAGTAATTAAGGTTTAAATTAAGTTTTAGATATAAAGGCTCTAACAGACTTTCGGTTAACGTAGCAATTCGATTCGCATATGGCCTAAAGATTAGTGTCACATGTGTTCATATGAGCTGCACATTAGAATTGTATTATGCGATCATTAATAGAATACATAGCTGTAATAATTTGTGACTAGTTTTGTTATTTGATTCCGTTTGTAAATTACGAAATCGTCTTCACCATCGAAAGCCGCTATGTCGCAGCAGCACAGTATTTGTCAAATACTGACGGTTGAAGCCTCCTTTCCCAATTAAGGGTAAACGCAAATGTAATTTCTAATGCATAGTAAGTTTTTTATTATTCCAGTTCTTTAACTTGTATTTGTATAAATTATATCTGTACCTCTCTTAATTATTTTACAAAATAATAAAATTAACAATATAAATTTAATTGAAACAACGCACCTAATAAGGCCACCACCGTGCACACGTACATACAATATGAATATGTATGGATTAAGAATGTCAACATTAATACAAGCCAATATATTACAGTACAGTGATCTCTACCTAACGAAGTTGTGGTGTGTTCGTCAAAGCAATTCTAATTTGCTATAAATTGTTCAAACGTATATTATATTGTCGTATTATAATTTACATTTCTATTTATCTATTAGTTACTATAATCAAGGATTTTGTTAGGTAGGTGCAATATGGTTATTGTTTATAATTCCAAAATTGTTATTTTATAGTAAAGTCAATAGTAATTTAAATTAAAGAAGTAAAAAAATATTGTTAAATAAATGTAATGGGTCGTCCTTAAGCAAATACAGTGGGTCCAGGGTTAAAATATCGTTTATGGGGAAACTATACCCATTTAAAATATAATACCGGAATCTAATGGTATAATTTTCCTCAATACAGAACGGAGTTATTTATCCCTAAATAAAAAATAAATAAAATGAAATCAAAAATGTTTAAAAACAAATTTGTAATAAAAGTAAAAACGTTCATATCAACTGAAAGGAACTTATAATCTACTAGCGACCCTCTTGCG
>FAPP01034175.1:3666-18209 GCA_001485965.1 Heliconius ismenius | reverse complement strand
TATTTTTTTTAATTTCAAAAATTTTCCAAACTTAACTAGTTAATACACAAGGATTCAGAGAAAATAGTGAAGAAAGTATTACGTTCAATCATAAATTCAGCTACGCTAACCCATGCCAACGAGTTTACGAGAAATCATTTCGAAACTCCCTTAACTAAAAAGTCGTGCAATCTAAAACCTTGCGACTTCGCCACTCAAACTCGTGCATTAAACTTAACGAACAGGTAACTCAAAAGCAATCTTAATTATTTAAAATATCATAGAATATGTTGGTAGTCCTTAGCTACATCTATGTCGTAGGACCTTAAAGACAATTTTATCGTTATAATTTTTAGGCATTTATAATACCCTAAACTCGAATCTATGGAATTCGTATAAAAAAAAATATACCAATAGTAGTTTTTCTATTTGTATAATTTTATATTCCTCACTTTGCAGATATTGCTCGAGTGAAAATGAAGACAGCTCTTCAAGCATTGGTATTAATACTTTATTAATAAAGATTCATTTTATTTGCATTCGTGTTCTAATTAATGTTGTTCATACTCTGAGTTGGTTTATATTTAGTTATAATTGGAGGTGGTCTGGCCTACAGGTCATATAGTGGAGACTTGATCAATATCTGATTTCATCCAATGCGCAGGTTTGCGAGAGGGTCCCGGAGCGTCTGAGAGGTCGTGGGCAGGGGAGATGCGCGCGTTGCGGGACTCCCACGTGCGGCTCGTGTTGCGTCAGCTGCGCCAACTGCGCGATATCGACCGCCTGGACCGCGCGCTGCGACGACCTCCGCCCAACTCCCCAGTCCCCCGCTCTCTTGACTCACTAACTTAGTTACTTATTAATCTGTTGCCCATTTATGTATTTGTATCCAACATTACAATGTATTTAATTTACATTTAATGAAAGATTTTTCTCAACACAAGGTCTCTTTCACACAAACACATTTTATAAGATGAAGAAAAAATATATTTCCTAAAATATTTATTTCATATGTACGAGTAGAATTAACAATCCACGCACCGTGTGGTACTCTCACAATGAGTAACAAACTTATTAAATAGGCAGTAAAATCATATTAAGTTAAAATAGTAAAAAAAAGATAGAATAGAAAGAACAATGCATCTGAAAGTATGAAATACAAACATTCTGCGAAACATTAAACAATAATGAAGTAAAAAATTCTTATAATATTACCACTACATTCAGACTTCCCATATTTTGTTATATATTATTTAGATCAAATCACACTTATCTAACATTAAACAACTGTAGTTCGGCATTAGTTTAAAAACTGTAAAACTGTTTAAAAACTGTAGTTCCTTATTAGTTTGAATAAATCTTAGACAGAGGTACAAAATATACAATACGCACGTACTGGATGCGACAAATATAGAAGACTATAGATAGACATCTCAATATCTCTATATACACACATTCAAAGCGGGTTCCATTTATTACTATTAATGACATATAATGTCAATGATAGATACGTCTCACAAATGCATAGTGATATAACAATTGAAATTTCTTACAATATTAATATTTAATGTGATGCCGTAAAGTAAATCAGAGGAGTTGAGAGGAGCTCCTCATCTCTACAATTATCTATGTATAATTAACTATTATATTTAATAATTCAGTTTGTCTTAGCGAAATATAAAAATATGTAGACAATATCTAAAGTGATTATTGTATCAAAGGGCAAAAGGTACCACTCAATGTTACACTACAAGAGTTTGGACACAAGAATAGCCACACGAGAGCGCGTCCGAAGGAAACACTACGCAGCCGATGGCCGCTGCCGCTCTGTTACAACATTCACAGTATTTAAAAATGTATCGAACTCGTAGAGGAAGTTAATTGATATTTGGGAAGGCAGATCCGAAACTTGGAAGGATATCTTAATGACACTAAGTCGGTTCATGGGTACTCCGCCATGCCGCGCGCCGCGGGACCTTACAGGAAGTCGTATATGACCGTGTAGATGATGGACTCCACGTGCGGGGAGGTGCACGTGGCGCAGTGCAGCTTGTGCGAAGGTGAGGCGGTGGCGTCGTACCAGGGCAGCTCGCGCTAGCGGCGCGCGCCGAACTCCACGGCGTCATCGTCGGTGATGTCGCCGTGCCGCCACAGGTTGAGGCGCGAGCTCTTGGCGTGCTCCTGCGCCGCGCGGTACTCCGCCAGCAGTGCGCTCAGCCGGTGTTCGCGGATGTGCTCCAGCACCACGAGCCCCTCCTTGATGAGGTTCTTACCGATATCGGTGCTGGCAGTAGGGTCGACGAGCGTGACGGCGGGCAGAGTGCCGCGCACCTCCACGTTGAGCAGCAGCTTCTTGTTGAGCGTGTCGAGCGAGAGGGCGCGCACGGCCTCCAGCTTGTCGTCCGGGTCGCTGGAGAACTTGACGCACGCCAGCGCATATTCGGTCACGTAAGGTGGGTCCGACTCCGTGCCGGCAGGCAGTTGGGCTAATCGAGACTGGTTTACTACCTATAATTACATTTATGTATTAGCTTTTATGCAATATTATATACAGTACAAGTTTTAAATATCAAATGCTAGTGTTACCTCTCTGTTCCCATAGTCAATATAGAGAATCTGCGCTTGTTTATCTTCCATAAGCTTCTCAACTCTAGCTCTGTACCATTGATCATCTAAAGAAAAACGTGCTGCACAAATACGACCTTTCTTTGCCACGTAAGATCCAGGGAGGGGAGCGTTAGCTTTGAACTCTTGATGAATTTTGTCCATAAGTGTTTCTAATTTGTTACCCAGTTCAATGTTTTGAGCATAGAATGTCCCTTCAGGAGTAACTTCTGTGACAATTACATTGACGTATTTCAAAATACGATCTTGTACAGGAGCATTTCGCTCCTTTTCTATCTCTTTATCAACTTCAACATAGTTTTTCCAAAGACCGATGCGCTTCTTGAGAGCATTTTCCTCGGCTGTTTTGATAGCGCGTGCGTATTCTGAGGCATCTGCAGTATGATGCATGGAAGCTAACCCATGTTCAACTAACGAGATTGACAAATTCTCATTGTCAACCCAGAGCCACCCAATAAAATTGCCGGCTTTGTCCATCTCCTCAATGGTAACGATGACGTCACGTTGTAAACATCTCTCCTTGGTGAACTGCAGGGCCTCCTCACCGTAGGGCTCAGCCTCCTGCATGCCACCACCCCCAACGGCGGGGCGCGCTCCTCGCGGACAGTTGACGCCTGCAAGCAGGAACGTCACAAGAACTGATTCCTTGGGTATGTAGATTCGCATACGAGATCCACTAGCGACAAATTCCACAACAGCTTCTGTCTTGTGAGCTCTTTTCAAGAATGGGAAAAATTTCTTTGCTTTAGCTGAGTCACCGCTAGTATCTTGGATGCGATGAGTTGGAATATCTTTTTTGGCATGAACACCAATAGCAGACTTCTGGGCCTTGAGTTCAGCCTCAAGCAATTTGTCATAGTGTGAACTTCTCTGGTCATTGTCATTTCTATATCTGACTACAGTTGCATATCCAAGATTTACTAATGCTTCAGCAATATTACTGTAAAAAAAATCTTGATTCAGTAAATATGTCAAAAAGATCTATGTTAAATCTAAAAAGCCATACTCACGTTCCACCAGCCACAACAGTGCAACAGGTCTTTTGAGGGAAATTGTCTTTTGCTGGTTGAATGTAATCAACAGTTACATTTACTTTCTTTCCAATCAATTTTTTTCGCAAGAATTCTCTTGCTTCATACATCCAGGGAATATCATACAGAGGTTTGAAGCCTTTAGGCCTAGATGATTGTTTTCCTTCTTCATCTGGACTGCTCCTAAAAGGAATGCTAAGTTTTTAGTATAGAAAATTATTTTAAAATACATATCATACAAATGTTATATAGTCCGTACTTTTCACGTGGTGGTCTAATACTAGCCAAAAATACTTTTTTCTGGATATTTGTCGGAATTTGTTTTACAACAAGTGCATCTCCGTTTACAACTTCCATTACAATTGCCGAGAACTCTTTGTCTTTAGCAGCAATAACAGGGGCATTGCTAACATAGTTTGTCCAGATTCGTAGTTTAGCATCTTTTGCCACACGTTCTGCAGCTCTTAGTGAAGTAGCACCTATGAATTTGAATTAATGTTTTACATTGTTATCAATTTATTATATATATTACATATGATATAAATTTTAATTTTACCTGATTTCATTACAGCTAGTGACCAATCAACACATCTTGCAAAACCTTGTTTAAGCAAAGCTTCTGCAATATTGCCTTGTGGATGTAAAATTGTCCCAACAAAATTGTTATTGTTTACAGATTCTAAGATCACTTCCACATCCCTTTGTAGCAATTTTGATTCCAGAAAGAAACGGGCTTCTTTTGCATAAGGTTCAGAATCACCATCTTGCTTTACTGCAGGGCACTGTGATATAGAAAATAAATTAAATAATAGTATATTTATAATTAGAAACTATATTTTAGAATATAAAATAATTTGGACACTTACTCGAATTCCAGACAGCATCATTGTTATAGGTGTGTAGTCAGGCAACAAGCATAGTCTGACTGTAGATCCATCTCTGACATACTCAATAACTGCCTTTATTGGCTGTCCATGGAACTTGTTCACATATTGTTTTGGATTCTCTACCGTCCACTTGATATCTCTTACATGGCTCTAAACAATGAAAATATGATTGATAAGAGTACTTATTATTTTACATACACTTTATTCGGTTTATAAATATCATCATTATCATACCTGCAATTCAGATCCCCATATTTTTTTTCTTTGAGAACGAGCAACCTCCTCAATTTCCACAAGATGTTTCAATTGAGGAATATTACGACCTCCTTCCCTCACTTTAACAAGCCCTTCAGACAAGAGGGCTTCTGTCATATTTTCATCCTTTGAGGGATCTTTTCCAGCCCAAACCAACCCATATTCCCTTTTTGCAGAGTTAAGTGGTTTCTCTGCGGTGAATATAACTTCTTTACCTATTAACTTCTTTCTAAGAAACTCCCGAGCCTCCCAGGCGTAAGGTTCATCCTTTGTCTCAGTGTCACTGAAATATAGAAAATGTTAACAAATTACATCAAAAAATATAGTTTATAGTTTGCTTTTATAATGTTACCATACAAACAAAATCATATATTAAAGTATATTTAGGGATAGAAATACACAAACAATTAATGAGTTCACATAGCAACTTTTCAAAATATAACTACAATAGCAGAGGTCAATATAAAAAAAATATAGATATGTCAACATAGTTATAAGAATAAAAATAAAAAAATCCAGGGCCACTCTCTTCCTAGCTATGGGGTCCACAGGGTTTATGCAGCAAGTTCGCTTAGCACAATCGCTTTGGCTGTTTACAGAGCAATGGCTAATATACTAAAAACTATTATGCATTCACACCTACTAAAAGAAATAACTATCATGAAGAAAATCGATAAAGATTTGGAGCTCAGAGCAATGTCTTGTGACGCCAAGTATTATGGGACTACTTTACTTTAAATGCACAATAATGCTCTACTGTCTAAGGTAGTACCACTAGTGCTACCTCCACTAAAATATTTTCACAAACATAAACTGGGGACTACTATTATAAAAATATAATTGACATTTTGCAATTTTTACACAATTTAAATCAGATTTTTAAACTGGATTAATCAGTTATATTTATATTTAGTGTTAAATAATTGTAATTGTGCATATAATAATAAGTTAGTAGTTGTCACAAGTAGACTGAGGCTATAACAACTGCATAGGGTTGGAAACATTAGGTTTTTTAAAATCTTTAATATTGAATATATGTCATTAATCCAGTTTAAGAACAAAGTAAAAACAAGTGTAATCATAAATTAGGATTCCTTTACTCTCTTTTAACAATTAGATAAATATATGTAAATTAGATATTACTGATATTTGTATACTAATTTAAAGTTTTAATTGGATTTTGTTTATGTTGTATACTATTCATTGTAAATTAATAAATTACCGATAAAGATATATGTTGTCAATGTAAGCCAGCTGTTATTAGTTATCAATAAAAATTACCTAATATTCCCTACACCTGAATGGTCTCTCAACCAAGTGTAAATAAATGCAAAACTAAATAATAATTGAAAACGATTTGATTGATATGAATTACTTTGAAAGTACCAGGTACCAACAACTGTAGAGAAAGTACAATTACAACACTAAGCATTTCGTGAAAATTAAATGAAAAGTTTGCTTCTTTACCTAAGCATACAACATTTTATACAAAATTGTATTATTATTTCAATAAAAATATGTGTAAAATTACATTTATCAACACTAAAGGTATTACTTACTTGTTGGCAGTTCTTTGACGAGCGAGTTTCGGCGCGGTGATGCCGGAGAGAGCAATCACTTTCTCTGGTGGTGGTCCTCCTTGAGGCTGTTTTCTAATGACCACCGTGTCTCCTGATAGTACCTTAATAATATTTTTATGTTATATTTTGAGATCATAAAAAGAAGTCTCAATAAGAAACAAATAGTTAACTACATAGATTCCTATTGCACTGGGCAAGCTGTTTATTCGAAAATAAATTAAATCTAAAAGAAATAATATAAATTGTGAATTAATATCGGATATAAAATGTTACATACCGAAGTAAAAATCGATCAATGTTATGTTGAAAATTGTGGACGCCATGCCAACAGGGCAAACGATATGGGCACATGGTGTTAGTATCTACAATATAATTCTATTTTAATTAATATGAAACATTGCTCTTACCTGTTTCACGATACCAATTTTATAGGAAGATGTTGGAGGTGGAGGATTCATTTTTGATACAAATTATTCAGACAACGTGGTAAATGGATAAGAACATTAAATTCACTGACGACCGAGCAAGTTCCAGGGCTAGCGAAACGTGGCGACCCACCAGTGTTACCATTAAAGAAAGATATAGCATAGACATGAGTAGCTCGCGAGCTAAAGACAAGAAAGATATATCTCTTTGCAAAAGATATAATAACTCTCTAGCTCGCATGTGGTTCAATTATATCTCTATACCTTTATTTTAAGAGTCAATTTTCGTAACGTGTAACTGCTCGTTCAGAGTTAGAGAGAAAGAAATGGGGATACATAGCAATTTACAAATAAATGAGAGAGACGGATACCTATGGATTTAAGGCACGCCATCATACGCGCGGGCGTTTAGCTGTTTTGATTATAAAATAAATAAATAATGTACATTATAAATAGAAAAAAAAGAAAATAGCATAATGTACATAATAAATAATGTGTGCAAATGTAAATGGTATACATCTCAATCATTTTATATAGCCAACGATTTTTAAATACGCTAACTTAAATAAAACAAGTTTAAAAATATGTATTTATTTAGATTTTAGGTTGACAGTCCTAAGCGTCTCAAGTATAAAGGAAAATCATTGACTCTAATAGATTCCATTATTACAATATCACATGTTACTTACTAAGTTTTAATCTGAACTAAAAGAACTGAATTTTATATAAAGGATATATTTTTAATCCTAGCTGCCTATTCTCTCTGAACCGTACTGAGCTAAATGATTCACTCAGATATAAAAGAGTGATATATATCCCGAGATCGAAAAGATATAAGTCACTCTTTTATTGTTAGGGATATATTTTGATCTCTAATATAGAATGCTGCCGCCTTCACATACTAAAATACATGGACTATCAATAAAATCATTAAAATCACTTTCACATGCATACGACAATAATATTTTATATTATCTGTTAATGAACACGAATGCAAAATAACTTATTTGTTGGCATATGTGTCTATTTTGATGGTTGTTTTTTATTCTTAAGCACTTAGATAAATTTTGTTAACAACAGATAATAAAATTGTAGTATAAAAATTATTGCAGTACTCTTAAAACTAAAAATCTTCGGTACCGTACCGGTATCCAATGTGATTAATTGATAAGGATTTATTGTATATTAAAATTTATTTTTAGCTGTAGCTATAGCTTGTAGAAATCAATGTTGCAGGTTTTTTAAATTAATAAATAAATTCATGCAAATATGTAATAAATGTCATTGTAATTATTTAGTTACATTTTTTAAACAATAAAATCAATTTTTCATCAAACTACTCTTGAAATGTATCCTTTCCAATAAAAAGAGAACGAAATCGTAACACTTTGTTCACGCGTAACACTTTGTTCAATTTTTTTGAATATAGATTATAGATAGTGCATATAGTTGAATTAGGTATATTATTCTTTGCTGAAGTATATACCATATACTTATTTAAGAAACAAAATAATGGTAGCTATCTCGAAAACTGTGAGACTTCAGATAATGTTATATTGGAAACTAGGTGCCCGCCGCGGCTTCGCCCGCGTGAACTACATGATAATTCATTTAATAAACAGAATTGACTGACAGTCAAATGTCAACACATTTGACAGACATCAACATGTCAATTAATTTAATTTACTCGTTCAGTAACAGCCTTTAATGTTAAATTCTTGATTTGTGTAACGGTTTATAATATTGTTTGTAAAATAACTGTAATGATATTGCATATTACAAATCATACTCAAAATGAATTGAATAATCCAGTATCGAAATCGAATCCAAAATAAATTAATCGAACATCGAACCGAAAATATTTAATTGAGAACCTTCTCCTAGTTTTGAAAGCCGAAAAATACAGATTTATTACAAAGAAAAACAGATTAATTATCAGTATAAGTTATGGATTGTTATATATTTGCAGGCAAACTCATGCCTTAAGTTCATTCAAATACTGATAACTTTTTTATGGAATCGATTTTGATGAAACAAATTTTAGATGTTGAGTTAAAATAAAACAATTGGTGAAAGTTTTAAGTAAATTGGTTCAGTACTTCCGAAGATTAGCGTGATCACACATATAGACAGACAAGAAATTAAAAAAATATATTTTTGCTTTCTGTTATTCTTTTTAAGTGTCCCTCTATCCCAAGGAACATATACTAGCTCTATCCATTTTAGTCAAAAATAATAAATGTACAGACCAAATATTTTTATTGTTTTTATATATATAAATTGTATTGATGAGTTAAATTAAAGCTTTTAAGTATGACTTTTATTAAGGTTTTTTTTTTCATTGCTGGCTGTTATTATTCGTATCATCGCCCTGTAGAAATACGAAATAGTATTACGAAATTTAAATAAGGAATAGATATCATGTCAAATGGCCCAATTCATAATCACCTTCAAATCCCTTACCGAGTATGGTATGATTTATATTATGTAGTATTTGTCAGTATCGAAAGTGAGAAATATATTTTTTAAAATAATAATTTTAACAAAGTTCAGTGCGTTTAAAATATGGCCAACGCTGATTATAGAAAAGACGTAATGGCTGTTCGTCCCCGAAGCGTGTATACAGCACATTCTTATAACCAAGTATGACTGATAAATAATTATTATTTTTCAATAACTTTAACAATAATAAAAGCCATTATTGTTGTTTAAATATTTTTATTATTTATTTTTAATATTGTAAAATATATTTTTATTATGTAATGAGTTTTGAATTGCATTAGGAATAAAACGCACCCATTATATTTAACATCACGATTATGCCCTCCAATACATCGAAGCTACAAATACTACAGTACTTTATTATGTAATAGGAGGAGTCAAGTTTGTCTACCTTTCAAGATTATAGTAAGTTTTTAGAGGGTGGACTAGGTCAAGCAGAATTAGTGGGGGCATCTGGTTGGCAGCCTCCATGGCGTGCTCCATTACAGCGAAAAGCTCCGTTTTATCCTGGTGACGATATATTCCATGCTGATACTTGGAGAGAGCTAGAGGTAAGAAATGTAATATCAAATGAAACTACACTATTCGCTTTTTGATACATTTTGGTTTATTTGATACATTTGGGATTGAGCTAGTACTTACTTATTTTTTTGTTGTAATTAGTTATTAATTCGTAAATAACCACAATCACATACTACATAACAATTGTGATTAACAAATTAAATATTTCCACAAAAATAAAATCTTTTTAACATAATTTTACGTCACTAAATTGATTCTATTAAAAAATGTCTTATTCGTTTGTTAATGGATTTCATTTGAGGCGGGAAGCCTAGATTTTAAAATGGCGGCTTTATGAAAATTAATATACATTTTAGAAAGATAAGGCTAAATCTTTTTATTTTCATCATCTGTATCTTATAATAAAATTAAAAATGTTGAACGTTCAAAAAGTAGAATCTGTTGGCGTAGGTATATTTAACTGAAACTTCTATTTACCATTTATTGTACTATACGAAGCATCATTTCTTTATTTATTAATTTTATATTTATCCTTAATTTTTATACATCAATGAGAAATGTCTGTTATGCTGAACGACCTTAACCTAAGGCGACGTCCCATCGTTTCTTATAGTTAGCTTAATATTTATAATAGATAATTTTTTAATATTATATTAATCTACAACATGATCTTGAAAAGTAGTTTTTACTGTTTTATTATACGTATTATAGATAATAGACTAATTAAAATCGAAGAATTTACAGAATCATATTTTTTGTCTTATGCACGATAACAGATGAATTCCTCCGCGATGTATACCGTGCGAGTACTAACTACAAAGTGAAAGTTGCATTCCATTTAGGTGCTCACTGTACGAGTCAAGATGTCTGCTCCGTCTTCAACTTGATGTCTCGCTACTTAAGCATGAACTTACACTTTAGGTGCACATTACGCAGAAACTTCTTGAAGAATCTGTTATTTTTTTGTTTAAATCTAATTAAATTCTATTGTAATCACGCGTCTAATCCTTATCTGGACTTTCTGTCAATATATAAAAAAATACAATAAGATAATTTCAATAATTATCTACTTATGCTATAATAATACGGTGAAAATTATGTTAGAAGAAGATTTGTTTACCTTTAAGTTTAAATTGTGTCTTGATACTAGGTAGGCTTTGATTACTACTTGCTGCAAGTTTGAATCATAACTTGTTGTATAAGGAGGTGGCGAAGCAGAAGGTGTACAAGCGAAGTTGCGGGCAGACTCTAGTGAATAGTTAAATAAAGCTAGTCATATATCTATACAATTGTAATTTGTAGGTAACGGATGGAATAGGAGGTGCGACCTATAATGTTTCCGTGACTCCGCATGGCACCGTTTGTATGCGGTTAAGGGATCGAGTTAAGTTAGTATAATTGCTATGCATAATATAATAATTAGGTAATTTTTGTCAATGTCACATAAATATAAAAAGGACTTAACTACGCAATGGCTCGAGAATTCGGCAGAAAGTGGAGAACGGAGTGTCTTAACACTATGCCCCCAGCTACATGCTACAATCATATTGTCGTTAGTATAAAATAAAATAATTATACTACTAAATAATTGTTTTAATGTTGATGATGTCAAATATAAGGGTAGACATGACCATCGATGGAGCTGTACGTTTGACTAACGCTAAGAACAACATTATCCTTGCGTTGTCACGGTCTGGTGCATCCGCTGCGCTCATTCATCCCAATGGCCGCGTCTACCAATACGGTTCTCGCGTTGAGATTCAAGCAAGACATCAGCAGGGAAATAACAAGTAAGATGATGTATATGTTTTTCCTTTTTCAATCTTCAGTTTTATTCCGCAAACAGGGTAAACAGAGAGAAAAGAGTGTCAATACACTTTGTTCTTCGATAGATATATTAAGAAATATACAGACAGATTTTTATGTTTTCAAACAGGAAAATGTGTAGTTTAATCTTATACATATAAAGATTGGGCAAAGTAGTACGTACCTACCTAATATCTATATTGTACATAATTACGAGTATGTTATGTTCCCCACATTTCGCGGAATAAGATTTTAATGGAATATATTAGTATTCCTATATAATTTATAAATAGCTTTTAAGTACGTTTTTGGCAAAGTTAATTAAAATGCATTCAATTATGCGTTCAACGTCTCTTAATTAAAAGTCAAAGGGCTCGTTTTGTATAATGCAATGAAAAGTGGCAATAGCCCGTCACTCTTTGTGCTTTGTGAAAACCTTTGTACCGCTCTCCGGACATGAAACCCCACTCCCGTCAAAGGATATTCTTTTATCATTTGGCAATACTCACAGGTCATTATACAGTAAAAGCAATCGAGTTTTAAATAAAAATCGAGTATTTATAAGGATTTCATATTAATAATGTAGTATCATTATCTGCACTATTTTCTTTTCGAAAATATTCTTATTTACTCTCCACTTTTTGCCAGGTACGCCAAGATGTGGTACAAGGGAGTATCGTTTACGGCTGAACAATGTGCTCTAGTATACTTGGTGGATGCAGCAGGCACTCGCACTACCACAGACACGTTTCTCGACATGAGTCAAGATTTTACACTGAATGTTTTTTACAAGTAAACCGCCCATTTTTATTATATACAGTGTTTTTGTCAGCACCACTCTAAATGAAACCACAATTTTAACTATTCTATAATAGCCTAATACAATTAAAAAAAATCTTGATAATTTTTCTTAATTGATTAATTTGATTAGGTATCGGTTTAAAAAAGTTTTACCCTATATCTTGTTCGCGTAAAAGGAGCGCTGACTCTTCCACTCTGTATATATCTAATACTGAGATATATGCTCTGCCTAAAAATAGTTGTTTTTTCTATTTTCAAACTTTCCTATTAAGTCATTAGCGAGAGTAGAATACAAAAACTATTTGATTTTTTTTTATAACAAACACTACATATAAAAATTATACTTACTGCATATAATACACAACATTAAAAATGGTACTAAATGTACATTAATTACATGTTTATTATATTTCTGTAACAACACACACAATTAAATAGTTTTATTTGTGAAATAAAATGACTATTTGAATTGAAACTGCCAAAGCATATTGTATTGTTATTTATCGCAGCGCCAGGCGGAAACACTGCATTTTCATTGTAGAGCGTGTTTGCTCTCACGGTGCGGCGCGCAGACAGTCGATTGTATTCCCTCCTTTATTTAAGCTTCGTATTTTCAGTCTTACATTTACTATTGTTAATGCAAGAAATAAAGTAAAAAATATTTTATTTGCTTCTTGCTTCAGCTAGATAGATATCACGCATGTTCCAGGGTAGGCAGAGGGAGCCTAATGTTAAGATACTCCGTTGCCCACCTTTCGCCGAATTCTGGAACCATCGCGTATTATTATCATTATCATTTTTAGTGAATCTCGCCATGGACCGTCATATGTAAACGAAGCACTATCCCTCCTCCAAGCCGTGCAGTACTGGCTCACTGACGACGGTATAGACAACTGGATCATTAACAACGTTAGAGTCAGCCAGACTGCGGATGGACTTGTAAGGTATCTATATTATAAAAACCATTGAGAAGAAGTGTTCAAATAAATATTTATATAATTGTGGATAGATTTTGTCTGTAAACACAATGGTTATATTGTGGTCGTTCCTCACTCGGGGGAGTGTATTATTTTCATCTTCATTTTTAGTTGGTAGCTGGTAAGGAGACAAAGCAGGACATTGCGTCTTAACTCTTAAAACTACATTCCCTCTAAGACTGACTGTGACCTCTATTCTATATGCTACCTAATCAAAATTAATTAAATTAATAAAACTGGTTGTAAAAAGTACTGGTTTACTTTATAACAATGCATACTGAAATCCTTTTTTTCATCTTATTTATTTTATAAGTCATACATCAAGTGATTAAGTCGACAGCGTATCGAAATCTTGATTATACAAAAAAAACTAGCATTTTAGGAACATACTCGTTACCTTCGTTACCTTCAATTTTTAAAAATACCTAATGATCCTAACTAGACTTCAATTTGGTCGGATACTTTTCCGAAAGATAAGACATAATCAAGCGTTTATCTTGCGTTATTTAAATGCAAAGGTATCACTTTGAGCTACTGACATTGAGATTTGTTGCTGAGGGGACGCAGAAATGTTATATGGGGGGCCCGTCCCCTACAATATATGACCTCACTATACAGCACTGTATATTATAGAGCATTGGTTACAAGAAAAAGAATTACTAATAACGGAATACGGGGCCAAAAGTTCCTATTTTTAATTAACTTTATTTTTTTATGCTAACTTTATTTTAGTATCTATACAATGTAGTCTCGACAAAATCAACGATAACAAACATAAGTCATTTAAGTTTAAACATAAGTCGTTTAAGTGCCGAAATAGATAATCTAATTAAAATACTGAAACACTTGGGTTAAGTAATTTGAAAATAACAACAACGTGAACCTGCAATACACTATATTCAAGACATTCCTATTATGTATAATATTTTCACCCTCGCGAAGTTATTTTAATCGGTACAACTTACCTCGGTAGCTTCTAGCCCTGTTCTCCCCCACCCTAAAAGTAAAGATGAAAATTTGCAAATAATAAGTATAATTAAAATTTTTAAATTTTTTAATACGAATTTTTTAGAATAGGGAACCTTGTGTTAAGACAATCCGTTCTGCACATTCCGCCGAACTCTGGAGGCATTGCCTCGACACCAGAGCAAAG
>FAPP01034086.1:0-11774 GCA_001485965.1 Heliconius ismenius | reverse complement strand
AGGAGATGTCTGTTATTAAGAAACACAAGTTTATTCTCAAATCCTTTTTTTAGGCTTCACGCTGAATAACGGGAACCTGGGAACTTAATGTTAAGACACTCCGTTCCGTTCGAGTGGCGGAACTAAACACCGCGTTTTGCCTCGTTACCAGAGCGAGGAAATAAAAATATTAGAAATTTTATTCCCATGAATGTGTATGGGTATTATTTCGTCGCATTTATTTCGCGTCGCGTTGTGTCACGCTTCAGTTTTTTAAATTTTATCAAAAATATTTTATTTATTACTTATATTTTATAACATAGTTAAATAAGTAGTTAAAGGCGGTGGTTAAGGGTTCGATCACTACCCCCTCTCAACTCTTTTCTCTGGCTATGAAAAACTTGGCGTTGAGTTCGGCCACTCATCTCAAATTCAGGTTTAACACTAGGTGCTACCTTCCCTACCGTGCGGGAAAAAGCGTGAAGCTGCATATTTTACATTAACCCAATAAAAGCGTGTTTAGAAACATAACAAGCCTCGAAATTAACGACGTAGTTGCAAAGGAGGTTGCAAATTAATCAGCAAAGTTATTACTTGGTAGCTATTAGGTGATGTCATCTAGTCATCATGCTGTATATAGGGTGTTCATATTCCCCCGGCATTTTCCTTAAAGGATGAAATTGAGTTTGTCACAGCCATGTCTACCACTCTGCATAATTAAAAAGGTTATTTTGTTATTCTCTGGAACTAGCATCGTGGGGTTATTAATTAATTTTCATTAGTAGACTTTATGCATTTACTGCAGTCAATAGTGTAGGATGTGGGAGCCTAGATTTAGCAATCAGCATATATTCTGCTATTTTAATAAAAGTTCATGAGATTGGTATATATATTAATCTACTTGAAAACGAAAGTAAGGGTAACCATAACCATTTTCCAGGTAACCATAGGCAAATTCCCTTCCATATCACGATTGTCACTATTTACATAAGACATGTAATTAGTTCCGTACTTTTTTTTCCAAAATGATTTTTATTATTTCCTTTGATTTTTATTTGATTAATGACTTCCAATTCTTTCCTCTTTTCCACCTTTAAAATATTTCCCCGGTTTTATTTTTATGGAAATCTCTTTCCAATTTATCGTCAATTTAGCTCCATGGTATAGCCCAAATTTTCACATTGTCCAACGAGGCCAGACAATGAGGCTTGAACACACAGCCAATGAGACAACATAATAGAAAGCTCAACTTGGTTTTGAAAAGATCTGTACATTCAATCCAATACAGGGCTTATAGAATTCATTATTATTTTGTGATATAGTCAATATTATTGTATAGACTGTAATAATAGTAACAAATTACTAAAACGAAATCAATATTTGACTAGATCCTCCAGTTATTTCCTACTGAATTGATAATATATATGTCAGAAGTTGGTCAGAACTTTGTGTTATAAATAATCTCTATTGTATTCCTTTTAATAATGCATACTGGTCAGCGTTAAATGCTACCGCAAGCTTGAAATTCGGTTTTGGTATAGTGATATAGTTTGTCTAATTACAAATAAATTGGCTTATATGGAACATAGTTCTTATTGTTTCGAGATGTATACTTTCATATACATTTTACCTATATAATATATACTATCTATATACCCACATACTAAACACATATACTCGCAATCACACAAATATACAAGCACTTATGCATTAGCAAATACAAAAAATATTATTGTATCTATACATATGTGTAATGTAAAAAGATTTTTATATTTTAATACCTTCGCTCTAACAAACAAAGCGCGGCTTTTAGTTCCGCCACTCACACGCTAAGTCTCGAAATTTGCATAGAAAATGGAGGACGGTGTGTCTTGACACTGGGTCTTGACACCCACTACCTATCTCGCTATACGCGGGATAAGGCGTGAAGATAAAAACATATAACTGCACATACATGTGCAGATTCACACGATTAGTAAATTTGCATGCATATGCAAAATATATACAAAATATACTTTATGTATATGCGACACACATATACAATACCTATGCAACATATTTTGTTAGTACTAAATAACTATCTAATGAGTTAGAACTAATCGCGCAGGAGTAACAAGGTTTCCTCTCACACCGCCCCGACGCTGTCAATTTGCCAGGGATTTTGTTTGAAAGTAGCGACTTTAGTTCCTACTAATACGTTCTCTTTAAGTGCTTCCATTAGTGCTTGTGTTCTTATTAGCTCTTTCGTTAAACTTTATCTTTAAATATTTTTACTTTAGTAAAGCTAGTCTGTTTCTGTGTGTGTTCTAAGTGTTCCTAGAATAGAAGTCTTGTGAATGTTTCCTTTTTCTAAAATCGTTTTCATTCCTCTTCAATGAATACCATTCTTCAATACAATTTTTTTAGGCTTTACAACATTGGTATGTATAGAATAGATCAGAGGTTCAAAACAGTTTTTCTCATGGACCACTCTCAAAATTGTGTGATTCCGATAAACCCCCTGCGCTTACATTTTCTTATATTCCCAAAACTCGACAAAAGTGTCAAGATAAGAATCGACTCAAGTGTGTAAATATGTAAGGAAATTAGCAATCATACGAGTCCATGCAAGATTGCAAGCACACAAGCCACATGTTGAATTTTGTATTTGCTCGTTTGAACAAGTGTTGTGGACGGCGGCGGCATCAGTCTCTACACGTTGTACTGAATATGGAAAATGTACTAAGTTTTCGTGGAGATTTGGTAGAGGAGTGTTGGCTTGGAACTTATTTAGGAACACATAAAAATTAGACAGATTTGAACCCGCGCCTCTTAGTAACTGTCCAAGTGATCTGTCCACTAAGCCATACGTCCTCATCAAGCTACGTTGAAACTCTTATGCAACTTATTCATGTTGCTGGCATCGCTGTAGGGAAAGTTCTACAAATTTCGGTTTCCTTATGATTTTGCAAGAGATAAATTTATTAATTAAATATTTTTAACATTTTTAAAACAAGAGAGCTAATTGTTTTTTGTGTTTTTCTATGCTAAGATATAAAAATATTTTCTCGATAGGATACGATAACAAAAACCACATTTCTAAACAATATAATAAAAGTCCAGAAATTCTTTCCTAAAACATTTTAAAAGGTACTATCTTCATACCTCCGATAGGGCTTGTCCCCAATATGTAGCGTTAGCATGATAAAGCGACTTTAAGAGCACGTGTTCTGAATTAATACCGTAGTATTAAAATATGATCAACCGTGGTCGGAATATTTTTACCCATTTATTTGGAAACTCTAACATGTATTTGTCGGTTTCTGTCAGTATTTGTCTTACAATAGGTAATAATGGTTCTAATGATTATGGCGTTGGTCCCTACTGTTTAAAATAAAAATGTGCTCGGAGCGATAAATTGTATGAGCCTATTGAACTCTCGAGTGGTTGACTGGTAATCTTGAAAGAGTCACTCTTTCTAAGTCTAGGACCTTCCATCCATCATCAGACCAGCTCGACAAGATGTGAGCTACGTAACCCTAAACAAATATGTCAAGTTTTATGATGATTACTAGTAATTACAGATAATTATTATAATATTATTATTTAATATTTTCACTAGTGACAAAATAATACATTAAAATATGATTTTTAACATAATATAAACATGTAAATATTATCAAATTTTAATCGTCTTACCCGCGTAGGGTCAAAGCGGCCTCGAGGGAAATTTGTATACAAATCTAATTACGGTTTAGCATATTCCCAGAATTTTGTTGAACCGGACGTCCGCGTGCGTATTTGTTGTAACACCCTGGAAACGTTTGTTTTGTTATTCATATTGAAACATAATAACTTTTGTAAATCTTTGCTCTTTGAATCATTTTGTATTTCCTTTTGAATTTCAGACGATTTTTCAGATGTAATACAGTTTCTAAATTTGGTTATGTAGGTAACCCTGTAACCAAAATTACGCATATTATTTACTTAACATTATTTAAATAATTTTCATTTTAAGTCTAGATATGACTCTCTTCTCATATTTCATATAGAAACAAGGCTTAAATGTATCTATAATGTAAACGATCAAGGCCTTTGCAAAGTAGTCGTTTATAAAGTTCTACAACTATCGGTTTTTTTTATTGTTTTACTCTGTACCTTTAAAGATACGAACATTTTTTATATAATATTACTTTTAAAAGATCTATTTACCAATTCTTAAACATATGTATAGAAAAGAAAGATTTTTGTTAAAAGAACTTTATTAGTGTGTTTGTTCTACGATCGCGAGTTACTAACAGTCCAACGCGATTTACAGTAGACGGAAAAGTAAAAAGGTGTGGTGAGTCATTACTGTGAAAGGGATCCACACGAAACTATATCCCTTAGTGAATAGAGCGTATATTTATCTATCCTTTTATTTTACTAAAAAAATAAACCTCGAATAAATGCTTTACCCTTATCACATTTATTGAAACAATAGTTTATAATGTTCTGACAAGTTGCCTTCAAAACTGACAGTAGTTTGCACTATGTTTATCAAACTAAAAAATATTATTAATGTTACAAAGATGAAGAGTCTGTTTGGTTAAAGGCTGTGATGTCAGGAACTATTATTCACATCAATAAAAAATCTGAATAAATTTTGCTTTTTTGTAGTTAACAATGAATTATACTTATATATAATTAATAATTTGCATTCGACGAAAAAAGTTACTAGCACTAGATCATTTTAAAGTAATTTTTTTTTTTAAATTATTATTCCATCCAAAATTATTCATGTAAAATTGAATCCCGAGCGGGAAACGAAACCTAATATTAACTGAAAATTGAAACCTAAAATTCAATCCACCACTATCACGCTAAATTAGAAATGTCCTATGTTTTATTGTAAATTATACTTAACATTTTATGAAAAACTTTATGATTTGTACGAGTACGTAATTATAAGTAAATAAATATATACCATATTTTTGCATTGAAATGCCAAGAGAGCATTTGCTTAATGATGGTAACTCAAAGGTTAACTCAAAAAATGCTATATCAGCATGCAGCGGCAGCGTTAGATTGTGCAATTTGCCAAAATTTAAATGCAACACTGGTATAATTCAGTTTAGTTGGCATTCACTTGGACCACTGTGTTCAACTTCATGAAGCAGGTAACATGTAGGTACTTACAACAAATCAAATATTTAGAATTTAACTACTTTTAACTATTTTACTTAACGATATTAGTCCCCGTGGTTATTAAGTTAGTACCAGGGTAGTAACTAGGTTAGTCTTACAGCTGCAAATAACCTGAACGTTTACGACTTGTCAAATTTTCCGCTGAGCTGTCTCTAGTCATGACAAATTGGGATGGCGTCTGACTAAAAACAAGAGAGTTGTGTATTCAATCATTATGCTTTAAATTATTTTCTTTGACGCTGTTGTAGACAAGGCGTTTAGTTCCGTTACTTAACAGCGTCATAAAAATCCTATGCTGGCACGCTCGAAACGCCATATGTGTGGAAAACGAAAGTGGGGAACGAATTGACTTTACTAGTAGGTACTAATGCCCTCTCAGTATACCTGTGACCCACGGACTACGGCAAAGTATTTGAAATTGGATTCCCAAATATATCAAAACTAAAAATGTATAAACTACTAAACTAATAATATATATGCAGGAGTGCATATTAGTAGGGTTGAGAGATGCTTGTGTTAAGATACTCCGTTGCTATATTTCGTCAGCTCTGTTTAGATGAAAGATGAAGAAAGTGAAAAATTGCATTTTTTATATATTTAGTAATTTCTAATACTTAAATGCATCTTACCTTTAAATTTGTCTAGATATCTATTGCAAGTATATAATTATGTTAGTAGTTAGTTGGTATTTGGTAGCTTAATTAGGCCAGACTGTATCCTTACCTCACAGCCGCTCGCGTTATAGACTTGTTAGTTGCTACTTATGTATGTCAATAGTTAAACCACCACATATGTACATACCAGTATGTACTCTCTGTCTTAATTAAATCATTCTGAAGGAGTATGATATTCTTAAACTTATACTTTATAATATGAATGTTTAAAATACACCTATTTTTTTGATCTAGTAGGTGAGTGCCGTTGTTAAAATTTTACCATTGAATATTTAATAAGTATTCAAGATGTTAAACGTGAGAGAATCACTATGATGAAAACCGGAAAATTTCTATATTATTTTTTCGGGAACAACCAAAAATTTTATTATACTTATTCTATACCCATCAGTTTATTCTTTACTAAATTTTGTAAATATTCCAACTATTCTGTTTGAAAGCTTTTGACGACCCCTATATATGGGCAGTATATATACTAAATATATTATCAGTAATTCTTTTAAGTTAGTAACTTAAAATCTAGCTTTAAGTAAGAAATAATATAATAACAATAAAAAAACAACAATATCTACAATTTCACAAAAAAAATGCAGATCCAAAATGCTGTATAGAATATTCTCATAGACTATATAATGCAGCTTACACAATCTCTTTGTAATAGAGCACAAAAGAACCTAGTCTTGTGTTATTAGAATATTCTAGACATTATTTAATGTCACGCAGCATAAAGGATTTCTATGTTTTGTTTCTTTTGGAACAATCGAAATGGTTATACTTTATGTTATATGTCTTCATATTAACATATAAATATATATTTGTTCTTAATTATACTCATTTCATATAATAATAGAAAAAAATAATGACGGAAAAATATACTGCTATATAAAATGAAGTAAGCTTGTTAGTTAGCAATACCTACAACCACTATTTTAGTTCGTCAAGTGTCTAACGTTTTAAGTAAGTATTTCTTTTTAAAATTGAGATTTAAAGGAAATCTTCTATGAGCTTTTCTGAACAGTTTTAGGGAGTTGGTCTCTGTTGCAATAATTTGTGAGCATAGAAATGTACCTTATTGCAAGTCAACCTAATAAAAATACGTTAATATGTAGAATTTATACATTTGAATCAGTTACCATAAAATGTAAGAATATTTACTCGTAAATCACTTTCCATAAGCCATAGCCAATAGCTTCGCCTTGTCACTAGAGACACCAATACAGCAGTAAAACGGTTCCATCTATTTATGAAATAATGAAGCGTGCAGTCCGCCCTGTCAGTCACAACCATCATTTGTTTGTGTGCCAGGATACGAACAATCAACCAATTTAGAATGAAATGCTATTTCTATTGCAATGTCAATAATGACTTTTTTTGATCTTTAGAAATCTTGCGTATTATTTGGGGGATAAAGGAACCTAGTTCTTTGTTAATTCTTGATTCTGATCTGATACTTACGCCCATGAGTCTTGGATCTCAAGGTAGTTTTTTTTATCCTACTTAATGATTCGTGAATTAAAAACTTCTTTTAGCTTCGTGCTATATCCCGCACATAGAGTTGGCAGAGGGCCCTTGTATTCTATTCCGTTCCTTATATTCCGATGATTTCTGGAGGTTACATAATATGGAGTGGCGGAGCTCAAAGCCGGTGGTTTGTCCTGTTACCAGAGCTATCAGAGCGAGAAAATGATAATAATTACCAATTCTCCCAATTGAGCATCGAACTAGTGACTACGTTTACAGTCAGACAGCCTCAAGTAAGTACTATTTATTACACCTTTAAAATATAAATATATTTTCTTTGTTACAGATTATATGAAAATGTACGATTCTGCTATATTCTTCTGTAAAATCTAATCGCCATGTGGTGTGTAGAGTGTGTTTGTTTGTCACTGAGTGCATGTTTCCTATGAAAATGGAGAAGGTTAGCTGATCGAGGAGTCAGCCGCGCAAACCACGCAAGCGGCTTATTGGGCGCATCATGGTAAGATAGATTTAGAATTGTATTAAATGTTAATAATGTTATTATTTTTTATTTAAAACATAGGCCATTAAAACGTAATATCTCGAAAATTTAACAAACAAATTTTATTATTTTTGGCAACGGAACTTCTTAACTCTAAGTTCCTTCTACCGTGCTTGCTAATTTGTGCGTAATATTTAGTTTTTATGCATAATAATTCAAAAACATTCTGCTATCTTACAACAAAATAGATTTTCATGATAAGTATCATAGTCAGTTAGCGAAAAATATTTTAAAGTAAATCACTGAAGCATACTGAAATCGATGCATCGTAAACTGATTTTTCCAGCAGTATGGAAGAGTTTCGGGGAAATCCAATAACTACGGTAATCGAGTGAAAAGTCACGAATCGAATTCACTAAAAGTTTTTATTAAAGTTTATTATTATATGGAAACTTTAAGAATAAAAGCAACAGAACGAACGTTATAGATCATAACATTATATTATATCCGTCGTTGCACAGCGGCGCTGTATCTAACGTTTTGTTTCGGGTTCGACTCAAAGAAATGAAATATTTATTTTAATGTATATTTTTTTGCTCTGGTGTCGAGGCAAAGCGCAGCATTAAATTCCACCATTCAACACGTAATGCCTCCAGAATTCGGCAGGAAGTGGGATACGGAGGGTTTTGACACTAGGTTCCCTTTGCCTACCCTGCTGTGTGTAAGATCAGCGTGAAGCGGATATTTGCTTTATACTAGACAATACATAAATTGTTCAAGTTCAAAACAATCTGTAAAATAATGAACGCTTCAAATATACGTTGAATTATAAGTATAATACACTCTGCGAGTATACCACGAGTACATTCACTAATGAGACTGGAGTTGCGTTATATATCGAGAAAATCAGTCAAGTAAAAATATATGGGACAACTTTTTATAGAGCTACAAATATTTTTATAAACTTTCAATATGAGTATAAATTTATTGATAAAGAATATTATGACATGTTTTAAATTCTATTGACAAATTAAATTAATAATACTATATTTAATTTTTTTTAAAGCTGCTTTACGTTTTCTTCCAGATAGTTAGTATAAGCAGAGTTAAGACTTTCCGACAATTTTCATAAAAATCAGTGACGGAACTCAACGACACGCTTTTGTAATCATAATCTGTAATCTTAGACTAGAGGAAGGAAATAAAAATAATTCAATCCTCCGAGCGGAATCGAACTTACTACCGTCGTGTATCGTCAGGCGCTGTCCCATTATGCCACGATAGCCTAATATATTTTTATAACATTTTTGTATAGAGAATTGAACATGAATCTTATTTTCTCAGCTAGCGCCCTGTGCCATAATTCCATCTAAACTTCTTAAATCCCATAATCCTTTAAAGTATAACATCATATTAGTAATAATAGTACTGCAGAATATTTGTTTTCACATTTTTAAATTATGATAAAAATAAATAGATAAACTCTCTATTGCATATCTAAAAAAACTTTCAGCAAGATTGAAATAAATAAATATAAAGACATAGAAGAAAATAGGTAAACTAAATAAACTGACTAAAACACTTGTCTCTTGCAGCAGGTGTTTGGAGAGTGGGCGCAAGTGGAGGTAGTAGAACTGGTCAACGATGGTTCGGGGTTGGCATTCGGGATCGTCGGTGGGAGGTCCTCTGGCGTCGTCGTCAAGAGCGTGCTACCGGGAGGAGTGGCCGATCGGGTGAGTTTATATGTATAGTATACTAGCGATTCGTGCGGATTCGCCTGCTGAACTTGATGTTATATTACCTATAGCCAAATTACGGTCTATCAACTTCTCCCCTACGATCCACAAAAAAATGTACATACCAAGTTTTAGAGTACTACGTTGTGTAGTTTCGACTGCTGTCCACCAGTCAGAACGTAGTAGTGAAAGATTTTCTAAGTATTAATAAATTTACTTATTTTTTAAATATTGATACATATATAATTTATTTGGCTGAAATATAAAAAAATACTAGATATATTTACTACTAACAGTAATTGAAAGCAAATATCGCACGCCCACACCACTGTTTACAAAAATGATCAATTAATAACTTGCACTTGATGCGATGCGATTTCATTACTTTGATGGTTTCCGCAGAAGCTAAACATACTTTATTTAATTAAAGCTCTTCTGCATTCAAAAAGCTTTGCATCAATATGGAATGAAATTCTAAATGTGAATGGTAAAGCTGAAGTAGTGATTTAGCCTCGTTTTGTTCATCCAAGAAGAAGGCAGTATACAGAAAAAATGTTATTACATTCTCTAAAAAAAGTTTTTTCCCATATTGTAGGGTAAGGAGAGGGAACTTAATGTTAAGACACTCAGTTACTTAATTTTTTATATAAACATTATTATTTCAACCATATTTTGTGAAACTTCATAATGAAACCAATAAGCATTTTATCCTTAATTATTGAAAATGAAGAGCTGCGAGTGACAGTATCCAAAAGTTACAATAGAATATTCAACGTACGTCCTAAATAAATATAGACAGACCCGAAATCAATACCTTCGTTTGTTACCTGTTGGAACTGTTGGAGTATGCAATTCCTATTTCCCAATAATGGCAAAAGAGAAATAGCCTTTTCAGGCTAGTGACTAGCTATACAGAAACTTCAAGCCGGTCAAGCTTATATTCTGAAAATCGTAGGTTTTGGTTGCCTCAGATTTTATTTACATTTTGTATTGTAAAAAAATACAGTGGCTTACATGGTAGCAGTAGCAGTAGACAGAGGGACTTGTGTTAGGACACTACGTTCCCCTTTTGCTCTTTAAATTCTTTGCTTATTCAACTGCATCACCTCGTGAGGGAATTTCGTGAAAATACAAAACGAAATACGAAATAGATATACACGATAGATATTTATACTTATGTATAGGATTAGGTTATGTATAGGTATAACGTATGAAAACAAACACTTTACATTAGAAAAAGTTACGTCAATTTTTGTTTAACTATTCCGACCTTGGCGTTTCTAATAATATATGAATGGTAAGTTCTGGATATAAAATATTATTACATTACAAAACGTAATATGTGTAAGTGTATTCTTAGCAACAAATAGTGGCCGTCACTGTTAGATCATTTCTTAAATTTTCTTATTTATGTTTATGAGTTATTCATAACAATTATGAAAGAACGAAATTTTTTAAAGTGTTAGGTAACAAAATATTTGTTTTATTTTCTTAATGTAAGAAAGTATCTACTAAATTCGTATATATTACTACAGGTCGCCCACATCTTTGCTTAGATGGGATTTAAGATATAAAATGGAAAAACTCTTTTTATCTGTTTTCGTAAAGATTTCGAGCTTTCCTCTCTTACTGATCCATATTAGTTAAACGTACATTGGAACTAAGTAAATAACTAACTAACTAACATTGGAAGACAGTAGTTCACCTAGTTTAAATTATTTAAATTTGTCACTATTTAATTTATTTATTCTTTAAAAATAATTATTTTTGAGTTCTTATTAAACCTCAATGGCGAATCTATTATGAAAGTATGTAGTAGTATAAGAATTCAAAATTCAAAGATAAAATTTAAAAGATAAAGTATAAAATTATGAAACTCATCACCGAAAGAATTCAAATCAAAGTTTTAAAGTAAGATATTCTTGTGTGTAAAGCACTTTTCTTTAGTTGCTCTAAAATAGCACAAATGAGTAGGTATTAAAAAAGTTTTTGATCATTTGAATTTACACGATGACGCTAAAAGTTTTTAAATCATAAGACAGAATTAAAGTCTATAAAGGCAAAATTAAATACTAATTAACCTATACTAACATTTTTAAAACTGAAGTATTTGTTTAGTTGAACGCACTAATCTCAGGAACAACTGGTTCGTAGTAATTGAAAACCATTTCAATGTTAGACAGTCTATATATCGAAGAAGGCTATATATAGGCTATATTATACACGACGCTAACTTATATTAAACTAGTGGACCCG
>FAPP01033903.1:0-10468 GCA_001485965.1 Heliconius ismenius | reverse complement strand
TCAGTGAGGACAAGTCCTTTTGTATATATAGATAATGCTGTAGAATCCGGCATAGAATGATTCTACTCTTTATTAAGTTAAATTGAAATTAAAGGTTAAGACACTCCGTTCTCCACTTTCTGGCGGAATTTTTCGAGGCATTGCGTGTTGATCTTCTACTGCCTTGTTTTAGCACAAATCCTATTCATTTCATTACATAAAAACATCACTTTAAATTAATACTTGTATGTAAACGAAAATAAGTCATAATAAACACTATAAACAAGAACATTAGAGAAAGACTGAAGTATTTATTTTATTTACTACATTAAAATTGGAACAAGTCATAGTTTTAGTAGTTCCTGTCCGCTATATCAGTTTTCTGAAAACTCCAGCAAGCGTCTAAACAGCACCTACCTATCAGTACATTTATCATCTGTACTACAATTTGTACGTGAACAGAGTCGTATCTCAGAACTAAAGAAAACGGTACCATGTCCTATCCGTTCCACTTACGCCTGGCTGGTGGTTGGTGGCTGCTGGCCACTATCAGATCGAAGGTAACGGGATATATCTTGCTCACAATTATTATTATCAATATACGTTTCGTGGAATTGAACTCATGAAATATTCACCGCGTTCAGCAATTCAAACCGTTTTACCTCGTTTTAGTCGCCAATAAATAATACGTTGGTCGGAGATATTAAGTACAAAGAAATAAATGCTTATTGAATAAATGTTCAGCCGTTCTCGATATTTCTTTAGGTTTCTACTATTTTTCTTACCAAATTTTTGTTTTAGTATTTTAATGGTAATTAATAATTATATTCCTATATAGCATATAGGTACTAAAATTACTTGAAACGTCTCAATTTCGTGACCTAACAACGTGTATTTGCAATAAATATATTAAGCCATAGTCCATGTGTTAGGTTTCTTGCCACGCCTGAACGCTCATTTCGGACAGCGCTATACGGTGTCCGCGACGGAAGCCCTGTCGGAATTCCAGAGGTCGCAGCTAAATCAGAGAGCTGCACGAAATCAGCTGGAACGAGTGGTCGATTTGCAAGCTGGGAAAGGACAACCTTGGGATTTGATAGATAGATTCGTGAGTTTCATAATAATTAGAAAACTTTATAAGAAGAACGAGAGAGAAGATTGGATGGTGAAGAATGTAAGAGAAGAAAATAAATGGAATGGAAAAATATATTGTAAACTGAGAACATAGACGGATATGAGAATCATAAGTTTTAAAGAAATTTGTGCTTTTTCCTACAGTCGGCCACGGCAGAATTTAAACTACCGCTGGTGGTAGTAAGGCCGGAGTGTGCAGGAATATTACGAGATGTGCCGATGGATGAACCTCAATTATCACCACCTTCTCACTCCGTTAGCCCCTATTTTATGGAGAATAGCGATCCCAATAAATATATCAAGAAAGGTATAACTGTTTTGAAAAAGACAATTTCATTAATGGAGTATTTTTAAGCAAATTAGATAATATTAGATACCACAGAGTTCAGAGTTCTTTATCGTAATATTAAAAACGATTAATTGCCGGAATTTAAAAAATGTTAGTGTCATTATGACAGTAGTATTTCTACATTGACATATTTAAGTTTGCTAAAATTTTATTTATGAAATTTCCTAAATATTAATTTCTTATTGTTTTACTATGTCATATGGAC
The DNA here is from genome assembly GCA_001485965.1 of Heliconius ismenius. Lineage (NCBI taxonomy): Eukaryota > Metazoa > Arthropoda > Insecta > Lepidoptera > Nymphalidae > Heliconius > Heliconius ismenius. The sequence continues at coordinate 8,801 of FAPP01033903.1, read as the reverse complement.
GAATTCATCAATCCTTCGTTCAAAATCAAATTTACGGATATAATCCCGCTGACTCTATTAGTAAGCGTCTATTTCCGTTGTGATTTTTATAGTAATTGTTTTATTTGTGTTTTTTTTTACGAAGGCTTGGTTTCTAAGAATGATATGAATTAGGAGACGGAAGTGTTAGTCGCGTACGTTCTTTTCGTCGATAATTTAAGATGCAAAAGTCATTCTGTAGATAAAAAATATTTGCTTAACATTGCGTCAAGCTATTTAGAATATCAGCCCATGTACACATTTTCTTATCTTCAATATTTTAAAATTTATTATTTTCAGGATTTGCGGGACATGTACCTTACGGATTCCAACGATTTGGTGATTCTTCGAAGAAACTAACGAACTCTGCTCTATGTGATTTCTCATCTAACTACAGGCGAAGACAAAGTACTGAGTGGGCCCCAGTAAACGTAGTAAAGTAAGTGAATAGTAGTGGTTATGCTTTCGTGAAATTAAGATGGTGTTCCGAACTAAAATAAAAATATACTTATCTTTTTTCTATATTCGTGAGTTTCTAATTTTTTAATAAAAAGTATTTTAAATTGTGGTATAATACTACAATTATTGAACGTTTCTGACAGCTGTCATTGCTCCAATTATACGTCACGTATGACGTTATTCTGTTGTCATTTATCAGGTTGCGAATATTCTAAAACGCGTTTTCTAAACAATTTAGTTGTATTTGTATACAATAAAATAACAAAAATGGGAAAGAAAAAGATTATGCCGAATCTCTCGAAAGAGGAAAAAATGGTGATCGTTATATCTGAGATCATACAAGAGTTATTGATAGCTCATCGTCAAGGTAAAGATGTTAACCTAAACAAGATGAAGACTAGAATTGCCTCCAAGTATGGACTGGGAACATCACCAAGGCTGGTTGATATTATAGCTGCAGTGCCGGCTGATGCAAAGAGTATTCTTTTACCCAAATTGAAAGCTAAGCCTATTCGTACAGCGTCCGGCATAGCTGTAGTCGCCGTAATGTGTAAACCTCATCGTTGCCCTCATATCAACTTCACTGGTAACATATGCGTCTATTGCCCTGGCGGTCCTGATTCAGATTTTGAGTACTCAACACAAAGTTACACTGGATATGAACCCACATCTATGAGGGCTATAAGGGCACGCTATAATCCATATCTTCAAACCCGTCATAGGGTGGAACAACTGAAACAGCTTGGTCACAGTGTTGATAAAGTCGAGTTTATTGTGATGGGTGGCACATTTATGAGTTTGCCAGAAGATTATAGGGATTATTTTATAAGGTAAGCTGATTTTTATATTGGTAATACATATAAAATAATATAAAAATATTGTAGAAACAGTCCTTTTTACTTTAGTAAAAACACAGCTTGGCGCAGTGGGACAGCATATGTGAATGTGCTATTTGAAGAAATTAATTATTTTCATACCAATTTTGTTTGTGGGAGACAAAGTGCAACATTGAGTTCCTCCATTCAATTTAAGACATTACATATGTCTCAAATTTGCCTAGATTAAGGAGAAATAATGTCACTGTGTTGATAGTCGCGGTTTTCTCTGCCTTGCCCACTATATGCAGTAATAAATATGAAGCTGACACAATAACCATTTCATTTTGTACAATATTTTTTTAGGAATCTTCATGATGCCCTATCAGGTCACACATCAAGTTCTGTGGCAGAAGCTGTGAAATATTCAGAAAGAGCAAAAACTAAATGTATTGGTATTACAATAGAGACTCGTCCAGACTATTGCTTGCAAAGACACATGAGTGATATGCTCAATTATGGTTGTACAAGGTAAGTTATGTAAATAAAAAAACTAATCAAATTAAACTCTTTGTTATTACTATTTAAAATAATTATATATAATAGTATCATTAAGCATATATCTAAAAAAACAACATAACATTTTCTATGTTATAAATTTATGTTAATTAAAAATATTTTACAAAATACTATGTTTATTGCAGGTTGGAAATAGGTGTGCAATCTGTATATGAGGATATAGCGAGAGACACAAACAGAGGACACACAGTGAAGGCTGTGTGTGAGAATTTCAGTCTTGCTAAAGATGCTGGATATAAGGTCTAACTCTTTTAATTTTTATAAAGCTTTGTCATTTCACTCATTAAGTTACAAAAATAACCTATTTTCCCCATTTATTAAATAAATTTTCCATCAGATTGTAGCACACATGATGCCAGATCTACCAAATGTGGATTTCGAAAGAGATGTAGAACAATTCATGGAGTTCTTTGAGAATCCTGCATTCAGAGCAGACGGCTTAAAGATTTATCCAACTCTTGTGATAAGAGGCACAGGTTTATATGAGTTGTGGAAAACAGGAAGATATAGAAGTTATCCGCCTTCCACTCTGGTTGATTTGATTGCGAAGATATTGGCTTTGGTTCCACCGTGGACTAGGGTCTACAGGTGACTAAGATAAATGATTGTATTTTTTATATATAATATTTGATCACTCAGTTTGTTAATCAGACTGTTGTGGCTCAAGGGTACAAACTTGCAACAGTTGTGGGTTCGATTCCTATTTGAGTATGAAATATTCTTATTTTATCTCGCTTAACAAGGCTTAACGCTTAATGTGGTAACAAAACAAAATACGGCACAAATCCAGACACAATGCTTGACTTTTTACTTTATTCTGTTAATTTTAAATAAGCATTAATTGTATGTTTTACTATGTCTAATCAAACCAGCAAAATACTTGACATACTTTTACCTTTGTTTATTAACTACCATTTTTCAGCTACACACTGTATCCCACATACAAGTACTCTGTTCCCTATAATTAATAAATAATTAGTATTATTAATAAAGAGTAATTTTCGTGACATTGCTTATTGATTGGTGGAACTCAACGCCGCTCTTTGTTTTGATTAACTAACATCTGAGCATTGATTAAATTTAATTTTTTTTCTTAAAACTTTCATGTCAAATCCAGAGTACAACGCGACATACCAATGCCTTTAGTATCATCGGGCGTAGAGCACGGTAACCTCAGGGAGTTAGCACTAGCTCGTATGGCGGACCTCGGCACAGACTGTAGGGATGTGAGGAGCAGGGAGGTTGGCATACAGGAGATACACAATAGAGTTAGGCCCTATGAGGTAAGGTGGGGGTTTACCAAACAATCAATTTACCAACTTATCAAACTATCAACTAACCAATTGTGTGTTCAGTTGGCGGAACTCAACGCCGCCCTTTGTCTTGGTACCGGAGCGATGAAATAATAATATTAAATATATCATATTCCCTTACCTCGATTAATCGAGCTCACAACCTTCGCGTTTACTGTGCCTTAGCGCATTGCGCCACGACGGCCCTAATTTGAAGTCAAAATTTATATCCGATATAATATGAATTATTTCAAATTTAACAGTTTTTGTATAGTAAATAGATATATTATAAGTATGAATAATATAAGTATCAACAATTTCGTAAATTGCTAAACATTGAAATTATTCTTTACTTTGAAGTTTTTTGGAACGCAATTTCTTTTTTTATTAAATTAAAATGTTGGCTTACCAGAGCGAAAAATTTTAAATAATTTAAATATATTAATTTCCCTGAGTGGGAATAGGTCTGGTTTATATTCAGATATTGTTTAATAACTTTTTTAAATTGCTTCAAATTAATATTTTTGCTTCCAGGTGGAACTAATAAGACGTGATTACGTAGCAAACGGCGGGGGGGAAACTTTCCTTTCCTACGAAGATCCAGATCAAGATATTCTTGTGGGCCTTCTAAGATTGAGAAAGTGTGCCAAGGATACGTACAGGCCGGAATTGAAGCCGGGACCCGATGCGAAGTTTAAACAGTGCAGTATTGTTAGGGAACTGCACGTTTACGGATCTGTTGTGCCGGTGGGTATTTTTATATGTCATTTTTTGTTGGACCACGTCGAAAAAAATTTGTGATGAAAGAATGGCTAAATAGGTTTATGAAGGCGAAAGAGCTATGCAGAGACCATATTGTTTGGATGACCGTTCTCTCTGACTACTTCGTTTGGGATACAGCGTGAAGCTTAAAAAATTGCTAAATACATTAAAGAAATTTTAAAGTTATTACAAGGAGTCGTCTAACTTTAACTTAAAAAAGGATTCTCTTTTTTTCTTAATTTTCTGTACTTTCAATTCTATGCATTACAGGTAAATGCGCGTGATCCAACTAAATTCCAGCACCAAGGTTTTGGAATGCTCCTAATGGAGGAAGCCGAAAGAATAGCAAAAGAGGAACATGGATCTGATAAAATAGCAGTAATTTCTGGTGTGGGCACTAGAAATTATTATGCGAAAATCGGATATCATTTGGAAGGCCCCTACATGGTCAAGATGATTTGAAAATTTGAAACATTTTGTATATAAATAATTATATGATGTATATTGGTTTTTATTTAGACTTCATTTTGACTATAAATGATATATTCGTTATAGAGGTGTTGTGTGACACAAAAATTTAGTAGTAATAAAAAAAACATCGGATATTACTCGACTGATATTATTTGGTAACATTTTATATATTGGTTCACGAGGCACACAGATGAGTTTTGCATTTATGTGAATAACGCCAGAAAAAAACTTTAAAATAAAATTTATTGTTAAAGAATAATAAAAAAAAGTAAAAAATATCTAACAAAACATAATTCAATTCTCATATACCAGACATTGCATCCTCATAATTTTAATTTCATCCAAATTACATAAAAAAGTACACTTTCATATCCATTTCAGACCCGATCCTCCCCTATCCATCAATCCTACAGAGATCTATCACAAGCACGTGGGCATGTTGCCCAACTACGCCGGCCATGTGCCTGGGAATACATTCCGGTTGGTATAATTTCTTTTAGCTTCAATTTGTATTCAACGTGGAACGCAAGTTTTTATAAAACCCAGGGAAGACACTTTTTTGTCCAAATTCGAGATATTGCGTGATGAGGAGGTACTCAAAACCGCTATTTCTCTAGACAGGGCGGAAAAGTGAAAATAAATGATTGAAGGTTTAGGTATAGATATTAGATGTAAAACTGCTATATATTTCTACCGTAGATTAGATGTTTCAAGACAAAGATATTTGTGTTTTAATTAAAAGTATTATTGTTATTGTAAAAATATATGAAAGGAAAAAGTTTCAGTGATTAAAGCTGGAAAAATGTTTTAATTCATATTAAATTAACATTATATATTTTTCTCTGCAATAGATTTGGAAAAACTTATGGCAACGATACTAGAGATGCGAAAAGATGGCTGCGGGGAGACTTCACATCTTAAAAAGGATTCTTTAATGCTCTTTTATGATTCTTTTTTGGTATTGAATTCGATTTTTTCAATTTATTTTGTAGTATTGGAATATTTCTTTGCTAAAATTATAGTACAATAAACTTCAAAATATATTTTTATTTTTTTAGCCCAATTTACAACTTAACTAGTAAGATGCCATTCGTGGCGTAGGAGCATAAGTTTACGACCGTAAACGCGACAGACTGTAGGTTCGATTCCCGCTCGCGGAAATGATATTCATTTTCTTGCGGTGGTAAGTAGGTGTACATAATTCACATTTTTTTACAAAATAACGGTGTTTTGGTTAAGAAATGAGTTATAGATAATATACAAAATTTTATTCAAATATAAACAATATTTAAGTATTTTCTTCATACAATATTGGAAACCAGCCAATTATTACTTAGAATAACTCAATTTAAATATTAAGTCTTTTTTTTAACTATAATATACATACACTTTTACTTTTGCATAAGTGATGGGGCACTTTTTTCTCCACTTCATGTCCATTTCCAAACATTAGTACAGAGTTCAAAGTGCTATGAAAAAACTTAAAATTATTAATTTTTAAGAGTAACATAATACTCAACAGTTCTTTTAAATATTTATCAAATCAGAGCTCGATCAGGACCACAAGCGTGCGATTATAAAAGCAACAGGTAGTGAATTCAATTCCAACTCGACGAAATGAAATATTTTTAATAATTTCATTTTCACCGCTCGGTTACGAAATAAAAGTGCGGCAATGAGTTTCACCACTCAACAAGCACATATTTTCAAAATCTGCGGAATGTTGGAAACCACACTAGGTTCCCAGATATTTCTGCCTACCCTGCTATGTGTGTGTAGAGCTAAAAAATAACAAAAATTGAGATTTATTTCATTCTGTATTATATTATTATACACTCTATGCAAAATTTTTACGATTTTAATGTAAATACAGATAGTAAAATACAAATTTCTGAATTATGATGATGTAATTCATTAATTTTAACAGTTTTACATTACCTTTTGTATAAAAGAAATCTTATTTAAATAAAGGATACAATACATTATAACGTATGTGGTATTTACATATTATATTTAATTTTTTTTAGCATTCCATTCTTTGAGTAGTTTTTCAGTTAGAGCCAGGTTTTCGTCTTTCTGTAATCAAAGATACATAGTTTTATTAATATTTAAGTAGGTTAAAGTAAGGTATCTATATAAAAAGTTATATTATTTTTTTTAACGCAAATGGGGAATAGAAGTGCTTTAATTGAAACAAAGTGTATTAGCAATAGGTTCCCAAGTTCTCACTGCTTACCCTAACATGTGCGAGATAGAATTTAAAATAAATCCCAATTTTACTTACTTTTATAAAACAGAATCTAGCAAAGTTCTCGCCGAGATGTTTATGCTGTTCGGAGTAAAACGCCGTGGGTGGTATCGTTAGTATACCGGCTTCCTTCGCAAACTTCTTTGTAAATCTATAATCTTTGTATTTATCTGGCTCTGATGAGAGGTCTATTTTGTTTTCTGTAAAAGAAAAGTAAATTTATAAATGTTTTAGAATTTATTACTTATGTTTAAAAATAGTTCTAAAGTATTATTTTAGGATAGTTTAAAAGAGATCTTAGTCATGAATATTTTTATACAAGGTTTTATTTATGAAATATTTGATTGCAGAATGTATGACAATTTTAGTCTTATTTCTTTTTCAGTTTTATACTTTATCCTTTATAGAGCAAACTCGACGAAAATGTAAAAAAGATTAAAAGAAGAAGAAAACATTTAATATACTTCTTTTTATATTTATAAAAATACCACAACTCAATAAAAAATGTAAACAAATATTTCCTTTTAAAATTTACCAAGTTTAGTCCAATCAGCAACAATAAAGTATCCACCGTCGGGCACGGTGGGATTGAACCCATTATCCCTCAACGCTTTCACTAGAAAGTCTCTTTTGTCCAACAATTCCCTCGCAAGAGATACGAAATAACAATCAGGAGTGTTATATCTAGATAATTCTATTTCGAATGATCGTGCTACTGCTTCCTAAAACAAAAGAATTAAAAAATAAATAAAGAATTACAAAATAAACTCGTAATGCTAGAGACTCGGCCGAGATTGGGTAAGGGAAGTGTTTTAATGAGAAAAGTATCTTAACACTAGGTTTCCATGTTCTCTCAGCCTACCTTCCGATCAAGGATACAGCGTGAAGCTGAAAAAGTGTAATAAAAAAATGTGTTAGTAATTTAGTAAATAAATAATTGACAACTGTGTAGGTCTAGCGGGCGAAGCCGCGAGCGTGTCGCTAGTATAATATAAGATAATTCTTCATTCTTAGAGTAAGATATACAGAAATGTGTATTGTTAATTTGTTACATTGATAATACAAAATTATACAATTTTCTTTTAGATATACTAAAATATTATAACTAATTAAAGAACTTATTAAAACAAAAGCACAAATACCTTATAATTAGGGGTAAAATTGCAATTTTAACAAATGTCGTTCTGACCTATTTATTATAATATTTTGTAAAGCAATAACAAAATTAGGTCACGTTTCGCGGTTTGTACATTTAAATAACTCGCTCGCTAATTATATCGCGGTTTTTGATTGAATGACAAATTTCATTTCTTCGCTATGGTAACAAGACAAAGGGCGGCGTTAAATCCGCTATTCAAGCATAGTATTGAAAATCAGACAGTGCTTGGAGAACGGAGTGTAACACTAGGTTCCCTCTGTTTAACTTGCCCTATGCGGGATACAGCGTGATGCTAAAATTACCTCTATTACATTGCATTGTGTTCATAATTATAATATTGATACTTAGTGTACTATTTTTTAATATGATGATGAGAAGTAACCAGAGTTTTGTTATTAAATTAAATATTAAATTTCCTTGCTAACAAATATGTTACATTTGAACCAAAAACGCCCACCCATCCATCTACATCCAGATTCACTGTAACTTAGCTCACCTGCACAGGAGTACAGCAAGTGTACACGCAGTTCTGGTGCACCACTTGCAGGTTCCTCATGAGGGACGCTGGTGCGTACGCCCATCCTGTCTTCCAGCCTGTTACTGAGAAGGTTTTGCCTGCTGAGCCTACAGTGATCGTTCTTTCCCACATTCCGGGGAGGGTTGCTGGAAAGAGAAAGTTTTTTTGTAGTATTAAGACACTCCGTTCTCTAATTTCCGATGAATTCTCGAGGCATACTGTTGAGTGAAGGACCTAAACGCCACACTTTGTGTTCTTACCAGAGTAAGAAAATTAATATATTACGTCATTTATTTGCCCGAACGGGGTCGAACCCACGACCGTCGCGTTTATAGTCACACGCTTGCAAATAAATTTGAAAAGATGTATGCATTTGAATGAACTTTATTTAATTTTTTCATTTTTAACTTCAACTTATGGCACGAAATGCAACTTTTAAGAACTAAGTTTAGTTATAAAAAAACATCAAATTCAAATTCAA
>FAPP01033647.1:555-13579 GCA_001485965.1 Heliconius ismenius | reverse complement strand
CATGTTATTATAAATGTACATCAAAGAATATTTTTGTTGACATCCGTGAGAACTGAAACTAAAACAATGTTCAATATGAAAAGAATAAAGATTTGCGACAATAGATGGGGTTAAAGAACGATTTATGTTCGCTCCGCTCGAGCGAGTGGCGTAACTACGTGTATCGGAGACAATGAACACGAAATGGGCCGATATGAATGATAATATCTGTGTAATACTAACATATACTATGAATCAAGGTATAATATATAGCATTATGTATATATATAAAACTGCGCTAAGTTGAAATAGCAGGTTCAATTCTTGCTTGGGGCAAAAAACGATTCAAAACTTTTAATTATTTTTAAAAATAAAAAACTATACGTTAAATAATAGTTACTGCGCGGTAAACGATTTCGGTAAAATAATCATAACATTAAATTTTAATAGGTACCTTATAAAAAGGACGGAAAATGGCGAAACGAGGAATTTTATTAAGTACGTTCAACATTAACATCATTTGCGTCTTAAGTGGTGGAACTCAACGCCTCGCTTTGTTTTACAAGAGCAAAGATATGGAGATTCAAGGATGATGACTTTTGAAGGACAAGGATGATTCATATGATTCAAGAATATGAAGAGCAAGGAGATGAAGAACTGACTTTGATCCCCACAAAGAGGTCCAAAAACAAAGGTCCATGTATTACGATCACGGTATAGGAGGTACCCGCTGACGTAAAGGGTCATGTTTATTATTTAATCAGTACTAGCATTTCAAATGTTATTATACATAATTACTATCATTAATATATTATAGTGAACCTTGACGATCTTTGACCTTGGTTTATGTTATTACTGACAACTGTGACATTAATAAATGGTAGTGCACAATGCGATGATATGCAGTATAATTACTTAATATATATGAAATATTATATTAATCTTCTTCTTCATCCTTTTTTGAGGCCAGTCGCGCAGCAGACGGGCAAGCACATGAGTGCAAATCCGATAGGTTGTAGGTTCGATTCCCACTCGAGGAAATAAAAAAGAACTCCTTTTAGCACGACATTGGGCAAGTTGTTATTGTTTGTTTGTCAAGGTAGGAGCCATTAATATCAAGAATCGAATTAAAATAGTAATATTGCTTAGCAGTCTATGCTACTATCAAAAAGGTGAAGAGTTTGTTGGGTCGAATGCATTGATCTCAGTAACTATTGCCAATTAGATTAATGTTATTCGATTTTTGAAACAAATAAATATGTTTTTATGAATTTAAATTGCATATACATATGTATCTTTAGTACCTATCTTCACATAAGGAATTCAGCATAATTTCAACAACATTCTTGTAACAAATATTTGCCTTGTCAGAGCATCGAACCCGCCATTAAAGCTGATAGCAAAGTGTCACCAATTAAATGCATGCAACGGTAAGTTAGAACGTAAAATCATATATTTATTAATAATAAAAACAGAAAAAAAAAAACAATCGTCAAGAAAGATTAAGATCGACGCACGCTCATTATGTCATTGAAACGCATCTCGGCGACTGATTTACACGAAATGATGATCACAGATGACTGCGGCTACACGCGAGTTTATACAATATGACATTTTTTTTCAGCTTCACACTGTATTCCGCGCAGGACCGCTGTATCAGGGTAGACAGAGGAAACATATTACGAAGACTCTCCGTTTCTCATTTTCCACTAAATTATGGAGACATTCCGTGTTGAGTGGTGGATTTGAACGTCGTGCTTTGCCTCGACACCAGAACGAAGAAATGAAAGTATTAAATATTTCATTTCCTTAACTGGGAGTAGAAATCACGACCTGTCGCGATTACAGTCACACTTTGTGCCTTTGCACCACGACTGGCCTCACCATGGAATGTAACATGTTTATATACCTATATAAATTAAAATCTTTTAAGGTTTAGCGAGCGAACATTTAATTGGATAATAATAACCTTCTTAACCTACATTCGATAACTTGTCCGTGAATAACGCGAACAATACGCCTAACTTTCTAACGTAAGAACAAAAATCCATACATCATTTAACATAAAATAATTTTATTATTACTTATAATTGAGTACATTACTAGCTTAGATATCAAACGATCACGTAACTTCTATAAAGTAATATATATAAACAAAAAGCGCTAATTCAAAACTCAACTTACATAATCAGATAAGCTCTTCATGCCATACGGAAACCGTTCTCGGTCTGGCACCAGCTTGCCTCTAGGATCGCGCTCTCTTTCTGGCCAGCAGTCGTCCACGTTGATGTATTCATAACCAGCTGCCGCATAGCCTTCTGCGACGAGGATATCGGCCATGGTACGGAATAGCCGATCGCTGTTAAAAAGTTTTTATAAGTAAATAATCTAATATTTATCTATAATATTAACTAAACTAAAAGCATTAAAGAAGAATGTCTTTTACCTATTTAAATAGGTATAAATATATAATACTTTTATATAATAATCTTATCGTAGGTATGTTAATCAGTAATATGCATTGCATTTATTTATACAGTAAATAATGAGTAAAAACAATTTATAAATAGTTCAATACATTACATTACAATAGAATCAATTATTTATAAATATTTACATATAATTATTATTTTTAATTAAAGACAAGAATGAAAAACACATTATATACCTTATACAATTGTCGGGATCATTCTTGCAATCGGTGTTACACCTGAACCTCTCCCAAGCGAGCCATCCCATAGGTGGAGTTAAAGCTAACCCATTGTCTAACCCAGAAATTTTGCCTAAAATACAAACTACGACGAAACCAATCCAAATACACGACTTCCACGACTCCATTTTGTATTATAAAAAAAATATTATCTCCTTAAAACTCCTATCCGCATTATTTTTTAAATATTTTAGCCGAAGTTTACTATTATACGGAATAGAACTGTCAAGATAGATATGTAGATTATAATAAATTTTTATCTGTCATTACTCAGCCAAGGAGGTTAGTTTATCGACGGTTCAGGGATTATCTGTAACAAACAAAAGTTTATATTAGTAATTTTGAACTTATTATAGGTCAAGTATTATTTTGTATTAAGCTTTATCGAGATAGTGTATATTATAAATACATTTCAGCTTCTCGCTGTATCCCGCATATAGCGGAGTAGTCAGAAGGGAACCTAGTATTAAGAAGAAGGCATAGCGTGTTTCTATTTCAGTGCTAAAATATTAAGGTTTTATAATATTATACAGTACGTTTACAAAATTGAAAATAAATAGATAGTTATTAAAAAAATATATTAAATTTTAAATCTTTATATTAATTTACGTTGTCATTTACTTTACATAATATATGTATTTACATAAATTATGTTAAAGTAAATGTTTTTATCTAAATAATTCTTATATATTATTATATTTTCATTGTAATAACAATATCATACATTACAATTTATGTCAGAAATATAATAGAATCGTGCTATGCATTAGGTATGAGCTTCTTTAATTAGCGGGAATGAGTTTCAACATTACTTGTTTTAATAATACTGGTAAAAATAATACTTAATAATATTTATATTACTAGTATTTTCAATCAAATTAAAAATACTCGTAACATCTAGGAAAGGCTACAAGAAAAGAAAAAAAAGAAGTTGTTATCTTTAATCTCTCTTTGTATTATAACTTTACATAAAATGGTAATGTTAGCTAAGTGTTGATGATATATAATTAGATCCTTTACATCGTTGTTAGATTCTTTACATAAGAAAGAGTAACAAATATCTTTCGATTTACATTTTCAATGTTACCATTTAAATTAATATTTAATTATTACAAAATTGTAAAATATCTTATTTTACATGTCGTCATGGCCAATACATTCAGTAGTTACGCATATTTAAGGCCCCCATATTACAAAAGTAAGTAAAAAGAATCGAGTCATATATGACATGGTTATACGAGCTCGTTCTCCACTTTTCATCTATTGAAATGACACCATTAGTGGCGGAACATAACGCCGAATTATTCTTGTAATTTATTTTACTTTTTTTATATTAATTATATTAATTTGATATTTTGCCAGATTCTCTCAATGAGTCATCCATCCGCTATGGATACAATAACTCAGCAACCATCCAAGTTTCCTCTTAGAGGCCGATTGAATTCATTATATAAAACATCGTGTTATAATTAAAAGTCAATTAATACATTATAATTGTACAAGCTATGTTAGTCATTATTGCTACTGTTTTTTATAAACGTAATAATTTATTTGTTATTATTGTAATTAAAATTTTCTTTGATTTATATTACCTACACAAGCCATTGTTCATTATGTAGAGTTTGTATTAGATTTGTATGATATTTGCGTGTTTTATTGTGTGTGTTTAATACATAATACATTTTTTTATTATCTATTTATTTATATTCTAATTTAAACAAAAATATTGTAGAAGAACAGTTGGCTCTACTACTCAAAAATACACATCGCATGTAAAAACGCGAAACTGAATTCAATAAAATTTAAATAAACATTCCTCCCATTGCCAGCCCACGATTGTTGGCCACTAAAATACATTATTACTACAAATTATTAGTATGAATAAAGTTACTCTTAGGTTCACGCTGTATCCTATAATATTAGCAAGGTATACAGTGTTAAGACACTCCGTTCCACTTCCCACTGAATGTTCGAGCTAATGCGTGTTGAGTTGCGGAACTTAACACTGCAGTTTGTCTTGTTACCATAGCAAGGCAATGAAAATATTAATTCCCAAGTTACATTAATCGTATTTAACATAATTCTTAGTTAATAATTTAGTTTTTTTTTGTATATTGGTGCAAATTGTAGTGACATTGATATGTCAATAAAATTCAGAGTTTAATTCAAGTTTTAGAGATACTGAATTAAGCCAAGTTCACCGGTAAAAGTTGTTTCAACATAAAACATAACCTTACCGGTTATGTTTATTATTTACTTAACAAATATATGACTACTACAGTAGCGACAACATTTACTTAAAAAAATAGGATTTTATTAAAATAAATATCTACTTAAAAATATTTTCGTTTTAGTCTAAAAAAAATTTACAAATTTCATTTCCTCGCTCTGGTAACAAGAGAAAGCACGCCGTTTAGTTCCGCGACTCTACACGCTCTCGAAAAATGAAGTGAATGAACGAAATGTCTTAACACTAGGTTCCCTCTTGCACCCTTAACATTAACAAGTGAATATATTAAAAAAACAATTATTAAAACTGATTAATAGAATAGAGTGTGGTGTAAGGCACTGTACGGGCAATTAAAGTTGCGATAAACTAATGGCGCTTCCGACCACTCGGTTTGGCCAACGACCGGTTTCGTTATAAGGCTTTCGTTTTTATAACACCCTTCTATGTAATCTTATCTAATCTATAAATAAGGATGATAAAATAAAAATCCTTGGGAAAACATTGGAGTCGACTGTTTAATGAAGAAAATATTTAAATTATTATTTTTTTAAATGGCTTGTATATATATTTTTTAATTATCTTATTTATATGTTGGCGATACATAATTAAAATAATTCATTTAATTATTATAATTGCTGTTATGTGTAATCTTAATATTCTTTTTAACTCAGCAAATTATTACTTAATTTTGGAAAAAACCTAATATATTTCAAATTTATTTTATACTGTATTATACTATTAATTTGCTTATTTCACAAAACTCCATTAAATAGAAGAAAAGAAATCTAATAAGTTAAAAATAGCAGCTTATCCCTTTATAAAAGAAAACAACCATTCTTATACGTCCATTTTGCAAGAATCGACATGCTAATTGGGCAGCGTCAGTCATAAATTATAATAAGGTACCTTTTACAAAACTCAAATAAACCAATTAAAATTTATGATTATTTTTATATGCTAATGTATAATTATTGTTACAGAGAAATAAGTACAAGTACAAATATTACTTAAAATGACTTTTTTAATATTCAAATTAGAATCAGATATGTACTTAAACTATTTTAAGAATTTTTACGTAACATAATCGTCCATAACATTTGTATATTTTAGTCGGTAATATACAATTTTTATTTATTTAATTTTAATATGAAGTGAAAATTACGGCATTGTGCCCGTTTGGACATATTTTAGTGAACTTATAATAGATTTGGAATCTACCTTGAGGAATAAATCGATGGTCCCTAGGTAAAGTATCGAAAGTGAAAAATCACAAATGTTTTCTTGCTCGTTTGATCAACTGAGAAGTGTAGTTTTAATGATATTTTTTTCAAAATTTCAAAAAGATAGGTATTTATGCATTTTTCAACGTATGTAATCGAAAACTACCCTTGTTAGTTACTAGAGACCCTCAAAATACTGAAAGAGTTTACATAGAGTTTTGTTTTTCAGCATACAATGTGCTAGAAGACAGAGAAGTATTCTAGAAATTTTTCTGTCGTGTTATGTTTGTTATGGAACTATAATGAAAACAATAAAGTAATATAATTAATTATATTCAAAATTTAAATTAAACGTAATTATTTGAGATATACACCAACATTTCACATACTATATAGTGTTATAAATATATAAGTATATTTTCGTATATCTTAGAAACGATTAGGCTACATAATTTAAATCCTATAAGCGATATTAAATCAATAATTCAAAAAGCCTATAAATTTCTATATAACGCAACGAAAATTAATATCAGTTCAGTCAGTTGCTAATTCCCCAGCACATCACGTTACATCACGTGAACTGGAAACTTAAACACTATAATTAAATTATTGCAAATGACCTAAAATCATCGTATTAATGTCAATCACTAGTTATACTATATTTACAGCAATTTTCTGTGTATAATGAATGAATGATTTTTCTTTCATATCCGTTTGTAGAACATAGTTTCGAATTTAATTATCTTATATACTGTGGTATGCATAAGTTTATTATTAAATTATGTTCTTTTAGTTCCTTTTCGTTAAAAAATATACCAACATGACGTAAGCTTGTTTTGATTCGCAAGTTTTTATAATATTTAGATATGTATGGTTTGTTGATATTAATACTTATATTACAAGAAATTGTAAGTACCTAATTCATAATTGTCATAGACAACATGAATCTCCCTGGTTTTTTTTTAATATGACGTTAAGACTCGACACCGAGTAGGGTATGATTCTCTATTGACCCCAGGTATATTTATTGGTGATACTGTAGCAATAATATAGCAATTTTAATAAAAGTTATTAGAAATATTTAAAATAATATAGGCAATATATCTTCATAAATTAATATCCAGCCTTGACAGTGTAATAAATAAAAATCGCAATTTCTAAAAAAAAAAACAACTTGCTCGCAATATATAATGGCGATGCCACGTGACGGAGTGGCCTAGAATTTTACGTAATTTTATGTAAGAACCGGCCGACATGCGGTCCACTTGTTACGTGACGTACGCGTGTAGCCAATAGCCATATAAAGTATTAATCATTGCACTTCTATGTTTATGTATCGCTTACATTTGTAGAGCATCTTGCAAACCTTTTTTTTTCTCTATTATATTGTTGTCGATTCATCTCATATTTTTGGGAAAAATCAGATTCTCTCTCCCTGAGTCCCTTTTTAATAACCAATAAAAATACTTTTTTTATTTAAGATTTTAAATGAATTATAAAAATAAAATTGTGACAATTTTTTTTATTTTTTTTATTTGCTTGTTGTTTCTCTTATTACTTACAATGATCACGTACTCGAATACAACACAGAACACTTCGACAATCATAATATTGTTTGTCTATTGATTTTGAAGAATGAATTAAAAATAAATTATTAAGTTAAAAATATTTGTATTGATACAAATATTGGTATCCCACAGCTGATATTTTGATAATAAAAAAATAACCCGAGAAAACTAGTGTCAACATACTTTGTATGACATTTATAAAGTAATAATATTACAGTATCCAGTTTATATCAGTAAAAACATTAAATTGACTGTGTGAGTCACTTCATACATAAGATTATAAATGTACGACAAAGAAGGTCAAAGTTTTATTTAGAACAGCAAAGCTTTAAGCTTTCAAATTGTAATTGCTACCAAAGAATATGATGATTTAAAAAGTTTATAGTGAAACTTAAATTAAAATTATTATTTAAAAAAAAAATCTCATTGAAATTCTTTCGTCGTAGGGCAGTATAGCTATTGCGCTATGACATAGTTGTTATAAAATTATATAATACTTTCACTATACCTTATATATTCTTAAATATTTATATAGAAAACTATAGATAGGTAATGTTTTTTAACGAGCCCATAAGTTTGATATACCACTATTATTATTTCACTTACTAAAGGAGTGTATCAATTGTCGAAGTTATTTACTAATCTCAATTGTTATAAGCTCAAGCTTTCATGTACCGATTGCAAATGAAAAGGAACTATATTGTATACCATCATAATTAAACATAGGAATGACTCAAAAAAATATATCTCATTATCTTAAATAAGCCGATTATTACACGATTTTTCAATTACAAGTTAATATGGAATATTAACTTATAATTACTTTGATGAACTTATCTTTCATAATTCAATATATAGAGTTACTGTTGTAAGCTTAAACCTGAAATGCGCATTTTTTTTAAAAAAAAGGTCATTAAGAAATTTTAACAATTATTTTTGAGAAAATTTTACTATTGAAAGTTCGTTATTGGATTATTTTCGAAACATATTTATTTTAATAAAATCCAATTAAATACTGTAATTTATCATTGATAAGAATTGATACATTCAAAATAGTTGATCTTTTTACGTGTTCAGTTATGCTTATATTTATTAAGTCATAAAAAAATAAGTATAATAATAATTCAAGCTTTAATAACAAATTCTTTCGCTGACCATACATTAAAACGAATTTGAACTGGTTTATATATGTGCCAATAAAACCGGTCGGTTGCACTTTCTGCCCTGCCCGCTCCCTTCTCACAATGTCATTTTGCAATACTTTACTCAACTGTTATAATATTAATACAATTTAGTAAGGACGATGCAATCATTTATTATTTATTAATTCGACACACTCTTGTGTTATTATTTAGTGTAATATAATAATGTAATTATTTTAATTGAATTGAGCCTATTGTGGTGCGGTGGGATTTGTTATTGGAAATGCGGTGGTAGTGAGTTCGATTCCTACGCGGAGAAATGAATTAATTTAATTTCCCAGCTTACAGTTGGGAATGGAGCCTTGCAACCATTGCATTGGTGGCAAATGCATAATACTAAGCAAAATAAACAATTGTATGTAAATAAAAATTGTATAAAAATGTAATCCTTGTAGTATCTATTGGTATTTAAATCCCTAGAAGTAGCTTCAAAAGAAACAAGCTTTATTTCATTCAATTTTACGAACTTTCTCTTGCGGATTACAAAGAAAAACACTATTGCTTGATTCTAACTGTCATGGTATTTGGATAATACGAGTGTGGTGCGTAGTCACAAACTGATCCTGTGAATAGATGGACCACAAAATAAAATACACGATAGATATTTCAAGATTAGCTTTTTTATTTTCTTTTTTACTCAGGCTCACGCTTTATTCCGAATGTAGCAGAGTATGCAGAGGGAGTTAAGCTGAAAATTGGTGTTGAGGTTCCTAGGAGAGTGTAAGAGAGCGGTGTGAGAGCAATAGATTTAATCTTTTTTATTTCACATAAGCGAAGTTGCGCATGAAATTGATTTTAGTTTTACAATATTTTTCGTAATTTGTATTGTTTAGTTACGCAGTTGAGGCTAGTGTAAAAACGACAGGTCGTGAATTCGATACCCACTCAAGGAAATTAAATATTTAAGATTTTTCAATTCCTCGTTCTGGTACAGAAATAAAGCGCTGCGTTGACTTCCGGTACTTAACACGCAATGTCTCTACAAATTGGCGGTAAGTGGGGAACGAAAGTGATTTAATGGGAACGGACTGTCTTAACATTAGGTGCCCTTTATCTACCCTGCTAGGCCCTAGCGTGAAGCTAAAAAATATTATTTAGTAAAGTCTCAAAGTCTAGTAAAATCTTTTTAGAATTATAAGTATTCGTCTTTACACGCGATGTGAACTAAGTCATGTATTCAATATGTCGTTTATTACCGGATAGAGTGGCCTAGTGTCTAAGATTTCTCAGAACACTATAATGGCAACGCTACGCTTTGAATTGTTAACAGGTGGGTTGGTTGGCAATCCGTTATGTATGGACGTCAGTTTTATACATCTTGTTATAATGATATATCTATTCTTTACATATTTTGTATATAATTATATGATTTTAGAAAAAATATTACTTTTTATTATAAAAAGACTGATTTCTTAGGTAATGTCACTTTTGATGATTAAATTAACATTATAGGTTATATATTTTTATGGAACAAGTGAAACTCTAGTTAAGGCATCTGAGCGCGATAGTTACGGCATTTGTATACATTATGCATACATATATTAAATATGTAGGTACATTACTGAAAACAACGATATAAAAGGAACTAGTAATTCCGTTATAAGGTTCCTACGCGGAGAAATCGATTAAAAATTTGTAATATTAACATCATAGTGTCTTCCTAGAAACTCAACGCTAATAAGGATGCAGAAGTGGTGAAATTAATACTTTGAATTATTCCTTGCAAATAGTTATAAGTTAAGTAATAACCAGTTGGCCACGGTGTCATTCAAGTCAGTGTGGCTTCCGTCAACGCAATCAGATATACGAATATAGCATTTAATTTGAATAAACAAACATATGTGTTGAAATTCTATATAAATTTATAGTTTTAATATTGTAAGTTTATTAGGAGAAAAAATTGCGTTCTGAAATCTTTGATTTTTACAATATTTACACATTTTAAGTAAAACAATTTCATTGGATTATTTGTGATGTTGTTGGGTTTCCAAAAATGTATAATACATAATTTTAATTAATATAAAATAACGTAACCTATATTTTCTTTTTTTTCTCTATTTTTATTATAGCCCCATTTTGTGAAATAGCTGATTTTTGTTAATCTTAATGAAAACTACTATGAAATTTGAACTCACAACCATCTATGAGTTGGTTATGGAGTTAATTACATACACTGCAACTGCACCATTAGGTTTATCAATAATTAAAAATCTATAAACAAGCATGACGTATAACGAATGTTCACGTCTTATTTTGCACGCTACCTTAAGCTCGATACGGTATGGCTGAATAAAGTATAATGAATACATAGTTATGTATTTACACTTCATTTATGCAAATAGTGGGGAACAAAAGTGTCTTAATGGGAAAGGAGTGTCTAGGTTCCCAGGTTCCATTTGCCTATCACACATAGCAGATATAAGGGACACAGCGTAAAGCTAAAAGAAATTATGCATATATACATGAGATTATTAACAATGTAGGTTCTATTATACATAATTTTTATTCTATGGCTATGAGTTAGTAGTAAGAAGAGCAAGGGAAGAACTGAGATGACCTTCGATAACACAGAAAGACACCCAGAAGGCACCTGCCGAAGGCATTAATAACAGTAGACGAAGTGAAAGCATAGATGATAGCTTTTGGCACTCCGTTCTCTTTGACTATTCTGTTAGGCATAAAGAGTGAAGCTAAAGAATACCTAATTTTCTCCAGAATATATCTCCTTGCAAATGCTATAAAATTAAGCAGATCGTGGAAACAGAAAGTATTATGTATTAACCTCAAGTGGAAATCGAACCCAAATTATCTATTGTACGGACATTGTATAACTAGACACCTGCTATCTAAGTATTATTTAAAAATTAAAGAATATATTTTTAAGTTCCTTTTATCTTGATTGTTTTGTGCTTAATTAATGTATTTTTTTGTATGTCATGATTACTCGGCGGAAGTATCAAATTAGAATTGTAATTATGTAGAATGTCTTTGCGGATTCTTACATCATTTTATTTTACCCAGTTTTTTTTAATCTCCAATCAATATAAATTCAAACAAGTTATTTATTAACATAATATCTTACTATTTTTCAATTATTATAATACATTTTAAAGTAAATTTCATATTTATAAANNACTATAATGATTAGAAAAAGCAACGTCACGGAACCAGTTGTATTCTATGAATACTTGTGTAAGTATTAAAATATATCTACATTTAGAATATTTTTGAACCCTAAAATTACTTTTACACGAATCTTGTTGTTGCTCACTTTTATGTAATAACTTTTTTTGGGTAATCTTTGCAGTCTTGTTTGTTTAAAATCACGTTTAGGTGAAATGTAAATACAAGAAGAAAAGGCTTTTAGGGCTTTTATTTTGAACAATACAAATATTGACATCAAATGCTTAATCTAGAACAAAGCACATATGTCGTGGACATGAATTTTGCTTTAAAATTATAAGTATTAACATTTTTATTAGATTTTTGAATTAAAAGTATTTGTAAGTTCAATATTATAAAAAAATCTTATATATAAACAGTTGAGGTAGAACACCGTTTCAAAATGTGGCAATACTTAACTACAGTATTTTCATTGCTGCTCCGTATATTTAATTAATAAATTCATTTCATTCATTCAAACATTCATTTATAAATAAATTTATAAATGAATGAAACCTAAATTATCCAAACTATCAACCTTACGAAGGCTTAAAATTAAAAACAACACTTTTGCAGCCTCACACCAAGTGATTCACGCAACCAACCACAACGCCTTGCAACTCTTGTACCTAATTCAGCAGAAATAATTAGTAATTAGCTATATATCTTGATATCAATAGTAGTATGTATCTTTCCAGTGGTGAGCACTAGTTCGTGCGACCCGCGCGGCACCGGCAAAATCGAAAGCGGTGAAAAGAAAGACGTGATGCAACCGCTCTAGTCTACATGTGACAGGTTCTTTTATTATAGTCCTATTATATATGAAATTTGAAAAGCACTAACTTAGTATTAACTGATATTAAATTAATCTTATAAATTAGAATTAGAATACAATGAGAGTTTCGATGTTCCTTTTGACGCAATCATTGCATATTTTAAATAATTTTTATTTC
>FAPP01033578.1:3069-14873 GCA_001485965.1 Heliconius ismenius | reverse complement strand
TACAACGTAAGAAAGCTGTGAAAAAAAAACATATTGCATAAAAATACTTACTGCCATTAAACCATCATTTCCGTATGGTCTGCCCTCCAATGCCAGTTCCTTGTCAAGCATGGCATCGAGCTGTTCCAACTGATGGCAAGAGGCGCGTGCTGATATCCAGCTTGATGCCAAGATGAAGGAGCCGAGGATGAACGACGCTGCCACTACCGTCAGAGCCGCAATACGCGCGATTTGCACAGAAGACGACATTCTCTGACGGTATGCCTGTCCCAAATATAACATTATTTTAGTATATATGATGAAATATATAATAATACAGGCGTTAAGGTAGGTACATATTAATGTTCCTATTTACAATTGTATATCTCTATATACGATTTAAGAAATAAAAATACTATTTAAGAATTAAAAAGATAAAATGCTTTTACATTTCAAATTGATTAAAATCTAGGGGTCAATATTATTTATCAAATATTAGGTATTTTTTCAAATACACTGCTTTTGCTATCCAAATAAATATTATTTCTTAGTTTAATTATTTAAATAGCTATGTATATTTGTATAGCATATATTTATTTTGTATGGCTACGTATATCAATATCACTCGAAAAGCTTATATCATATACCTGCAACTAACTTTTTTGATTATGGGATAGTATGTTTTAAATCCGTCGATTGATTGTGGATAGGTTTTTTAATTTACGTTAATTAATTTGTCTATCTCAGTTAACATTCATTTATATTATGTTACAGTAATCACCTATACAAATATACTTGTACAGAAACAAAAGTAATAAATAAAATAAAAAATGCAAACAATAGGAATACAAGAATATTCACTTTACTTAAAAATCTAATTCGCGTTTATTTCCATACATACAACACTAAAGGGCCATAATATTTTCCTATAATAGTAAAATAGTTTATATACGTAATAAACTACTGTACATCTCTATTTATAGGTAATAACGTATCTAATCGTCATACGAGTACTAAATGTATTATTATTATCTACAGGGAAAAGTGCAATACTTGACACAATGAAATCAATAGTTCTTTTAGCTCAGTTTAAAAATAAATCACAAGGTTAAACTTTAAAAGCAGATAAGACATGTTTTTACAACATAAATGAATAGAAAGCTAGCTAGGTAGGTAAGTAGCTAACAAATGATAGTATTTACTTTAACAATTATTAATGCAGTTTACTATACAGTACCTTTGCGATAGAGAAAGCGTCTCCACATTGTAAAACAAAATCTATCGAGAGCATAATAATCTAAATTTTTAATGTCAATAATAAAAAATAATTGATATTGCAACTGTCACTTCGAAACTATATCGAATGTGATTTCATACAATAGATTGCAATTTGTATCACTTTTATTAGAGGAAAATTGTTACATAACATTTTGGTCAGATGTCGATCGTTTAAGAAAGAAATTATATCACAAAATTATTCTTGAAAAATCTATATTGCTTACAGTCATTAATTGGCATAGTTTTCACATATTTTTGGTTCACACTGTATCCCTGCTATGTACATAGCTGGGTAGACAGAAGGAACGAGACCATAATGTCAAGATTCCAACCCCATTAAGACCGACCGTTCCCAACTTTCTGCCATAATAATTATAATTATTACTGAATATAAAATTTACATTAACCTATTTCGAACACTTTCCCTTATATTCCAATGATATAAATAAAACTGATAGTGCCATATTTACGACTAAAAGTAACATCAACATGAACCCTATTCAATCTTTAACCAACTACAACGATTAAAATATACTTTTTACGCCTTTGAATTCTAAAAAGGTTTATATTTATGCCTAAGTATACTATACTCATAGTACGATTCATTGCTTCACAAGACCTTCGCGGTCATTTGACACCTCGTTCGTTTGTCCATTCAAAGTAGGTACGGACTTTTTCAAACAAAGCTAATTTTTGTTTGACCCAACTAAATTACAAAAGAATAAACGGTACAATAATGAAGAAAGGAGAAAATTGATGTCAGCTCCTTTCACATCCTAGTTTTGTTCATACATTATTTTTTATTCTACAAAGCTACTTACTTAAGAGGATCTCTTCTTTGTAAGCTTTCCATTAAAACATAATTGCGAATGGCTAAAAAGAAGCTTAAAAGTAGAACAAAAAATATAGTTCTTAAATATTACCGAAAGACATCAACGAGCTCCGACTGTTTATAGATTCATTGTATGGTCAATAAAATAAAAATTAAAAATTAAATATTGAAATATTGTTAAATATTTTCACGTACATAAATCAAAGACAAATATTAAAGGTAAACAATGTTTTTATAGAGTCGTTAGAGTCGTTTGAAGTGGAAGTGTATGACGCAAGCGCTATTGTCCAGCGCGCCTTGGTCAACTTAGTCGTCGGTAACGATTTCATTCCACTGCGCTACTTCGTTTTTATTTTGTATATACAAGACAGGGTTTCCCCTGGTCTTTTAACACAATATTTTTATACGTATTGCATATGTATTCTTTTATATATTTATTAATGTATCTCTCTAGTACATTTGTTATATGTATATATGTATGTAAATACGTACCTACGTACGTGTTAGGAATAATTTAAAAAAAAAAAAATTATGTTGCCATAATTAAATATTACACACATTCAAAAGTAGAGCCATTGTAGAGCCAAGTGCTTTTTTTAGGCTATTCATTTGTTTTATAGAAGTAATATCATCAACTTATATTATTTTGAGAACATTATTTTGTATATGTTTTCATAAAAATAATAAACATTTCTAAATTGTTGTTGATTTATCGCGTCGTGTTTTCGCGTGACCGACTGTAATTATATAATAGTTATTATAATGATGAGTAAGAACAATAGAACAATGATTCTCCCACATTTATGGGCACATATCTCATACTTCTCAGAAAGAAACAAATCTTATCTCGTGTATACTGTTGATTCGCAACACACTAATGGGTTAAACTAACTAGCGACAACCTCATCCGCTTTACTTTACCAACTATCTTCAGGAAGATAATTATTTAAATAAGAGACTATATTTCAAATATCTATCTTATATGAAAAATTAATTATTTTTTTAATCAGATTTTCTTCAATATATTTTTCCCGCAGAAACATATGAAGTTATAGATATAGTTTATTTTTTAACTTTACAAAGAAAGAGACGATGTTGACAGTCACACATTAATATTCAACATTAATTGAATAACATGACGAAAAGAACCGGTCAAGTTGGAACCTCGCTCACGTACTAGCGGTTCTTCGCATGCCAACACTATTTCTATATCTAGTCATATATGTTGTTATATTTTTATATATATTTTCATTGAATTATAAGAACAATTAAAATTAATTTATATAATAAGTAAATGTAAAAATGTGTAGCTTATTATGTTTAAATAACTAACTTACTCGTTGTCTTTTAAAAGCTTATGACAAAGAAGTATACAATAACATAACTACAGTACAGTCAACAAGTCGTGGCCGCCCTGAAGTTAACTGTAGATGGCTGCGCAGATTTGATCTTAGGTTTTTTTTTTACTTTTAATTATTATCTCCCTGAGAGAACAATGCGCAAAAATACAGAAAACCTAACTTCAGGGCGGCCACGACTTGTTGACCGTACTGTATCATTAAACACCGATCCACAAACGGTCGGCTACGCGTCAGCGGCCTAACAACCGCTGTCAGAGAGAAAGGCGCTTTCCCATCGTTTTACGATATAACTTACCTACACGATTTGCGATATAGAACGGAGATAGAACTCTCTAGCCTTTTATGTACACAATTGACAATTAAATATTTCCAATAAATTATATAGGTACGTATTCCATATATATATGTTTCTAAATACTATCAACAAAGAAATACACACACACACACAATAAATTGATCTGTCACATTCGTAAAAGATAATAAAAGAAATAAAATTAATGCCACAATTTGTGATAAAATAAACCGGGAAGTGACCAGACACAATAACGAAATTGACATTACAATTATATTACATACCGGCGGAGGTTCTGAAGCACTGTATACTTCAGAGGGCGGGTACTCCGGTTTCATGGTTATAGTAGCCATGGAGTCTGGCTGGTGCTCCTTCTCCATCACGATACTGTTGTTTTTATTAATTTATATTTGTAAGCTGTGCGCGCGTAGTCTTTGACGTTCTGAATATGAGTGCGCCAAGTGAACGGCGGGTCGGCGTAGGCGCACCGGCCGTGGTGGGGCCGACGCGAGATGGTAATAGTATAGTAGAGTAGGTATGGCGGATACTCGCCCAGTACCTACACTACACCTACACGTAAACATGAATGCCTTGATAATCCATTAAAATGTTACATTTTTTATACCTTAGCCTGCGTTTTCCAGAGGATTTTTTTTTAATATATTGTGGGTACTCCTAGTATAAGCTTAGGTTTATGTGCGGGGTCGTCTCTCTCAAGAATAGGACAAAACAAATTATTAGGCTTCGTTTTATATTACATATATATTTTAATTTTTATCCATATAATTTATAATTTTCTTCACATTTTTATGTTATTATTGATAAAGTGATGAATTGACCACATAAAAACAAACCAAATTTTAAATGTATTTTACTTGTAAATAGAATATTATATTATGACAATACATAAACTCCATGCACATCCATGCAGTTGTGAAAGAAAATACATACCTATTTAACATTATTAAAGCGTGCCATCTCAGCATATTATGCATGATGCATCACCATTCTCATAGCATGACGGGTTCTTTTGCGGAATGTTCTTCCTAGTCACCTACTAGGTTTCAAAAATATATAAACAGCAGGTTACGTTAGTTGATGTATTGTATGTTTGACTCATTGCCTTTTAGAGTAATGTATGTGATATATTATATGTACCTACATATACCATAGTTTTTTGTCTACATCTCAATACATCATATCTTCTTTTATTTTTGAATTTTTAATCGGCTGACATACATGGCGGGGGGGTGAAATGGATGTACATGTATATGTCCACCAATATAGTTTTACCAAAGACAAGTCAACTACGGATGCGAATACAGCACTTTTAAAGCACATTATTATGACGCATACGCTGTTATGTGCGGGATACATCGTAAAGCTTAAAAATCCTACATTTATATATTTGTTTTATTCTTCCCTTATTATTAAATAGTAGTCGGTTCTTCATTTGTACTTAAATATTCTATCTATATAGCAACGGGCAATCTTACAATTACAAATGTCAGTAAAAATTAAGAAGTTAAATGACATTGACAGCAAATAATTTTAATTTCGAAAAGATTTTCTACTTTCTAGGTTATAACACAGTCTGGTCAAAAGAATTCAAATATTTATTTAAATATTGCAAAAAAATATCTAAAAATTTATTAAAATGGCAAAATCTGGAAAAGGCACCTTTAATCCTGTAAGTAACACGACAACTCTGTCTATTTACATAAATAAAATCAGTTTTTTGTGCTAGTGTAATGTAGTCTCATACTCTCATATATTTTATTTTTATATAGGACTCAGACGTACATATTTCATATGAAGATCAACAAAAAATAAATAAATTTGCTCGACTTAACGCTAAAGTGGATGACATTAAAGATGAGCTTAAAGTAAAACAAAATGATATGAAGAATTTTGAAGAAGCTGTTGAAGAGTTAAGTCTTGCTGATGATTCTGACAAAATACCTTATCTTGTTGGAGAAGTATTTTTTTGTCAAAGTTTAGAAGACACATTGGTATGTTGCAATGTTTTTTTATATTTGTAATTATAATAATAGTTTTTTTGTGTTATATTTTTCTGTCATGCAACAATTTTTTAATAAATAATAAAAGGTTTTTTGTGTAAATTAGTTTTTGCCTAAAGCATTACCTGTAAAGTCAAATGAAAATAACTAAGAATTGTGTTTGACACATGATTCATTCCAATTGCCCAAAGTTGACTTCAGTTACAGTGGGTTACACTGACAAACAATTGACAATGTTTATAGCTTAAGCCTTACTCAATAAATGGAATATTAAAAGCAAAAAATTAAAAGAAACAATTATTTTTGTGATTAATTCATTTAACTGAAGATACTCCCTGACATTTATAATATTAGTATAGTTTGTTTTAACATCATGCTATATCCCACAGTGTTAAGACAGGCAGAGGGTACATAGTGTAGAGACACTGTTGCCCACTTTCTGATGATTTTTCAAGACCTTGCATGTTGAGTGGCAATAAATACCTAACATAGCAATTTGCCTTGTTACCAGAGTAAAAAAAATTAAATATTAAATAATTTATTTTCCCAAATTGGATTTGAGGCTATTGTGGAGCAGATGCATAAGTGCATGATCGTAAAAATCATGCTATGGAGTCCAAGTTTTATACATTTTTTATTTCTCTTCATAATTTTTTATATACTGTTTTACAGAATTCATTGGAAGTAAATAAAGAAAAAAAGCAAAATGAAATAAAAGAATTAGAGGTCAAATGTGAAGAACTAAAATCACAAATGAGTGAATTGAAGGCACAATTGTATGGTAAATTTGGAAGCCATATTAATTTAGAAAATGAAGATGATTAGAAAATTGATCTGTTGATTATTCTTAACAAAAGTCTAGATTTAACTTTTTAATTAATTTCATTTAATAATTTATATTCTTCTTTTCAAATGATTTTGATTTGTCACTCAAAATATTTCACATTAATATGATTTATGTCATAAATAAGTTTATTATTAAAATTATATACTAAATATATGTTTATACATATTTTGCCTACTTTGCTAAATGGTCCCCATATTCTATTACTATTAAAAATTAGTAATTAATTTATTAATCAGAAAAAAATTACAACAAACCTAAAATCATTGCAGAGTTTGCTCCTACTTAAGCAAATGATTTTTCAAATATTTATTTACAAAACATAAAAATTTGAATGTAGCGGAATTTGAACCCATGCTCTGACCACTAAGAGATACGTTCAGATAGTGGTCAGGAGTATTTTTCTTAAGTGTGAAGTTTCTTGTGTGACACGCAATGCCTCCAGAATTCGGCAGAAAGTGGAGAATGGAGTGCCTTAACACTAGGTTCCCTCTGCCTGCCCTGCTGCTTTTTTTTTTGTGAAATAAAACTAATCGTCTTAAACATCTTCAATATATAATATATCTAAAAGGATATAAAAAAATAACACTAATTTGTGTCGAAATATTTAATATTTTTGTACACATGTAAAATATTATGCAACCATACAAACATTTATAGTTTTTGTTTTATTGTAAGTATATAAAATACCTGAGGAGTTATGTACAAATCAAACTTATATTTGTGCTGTTTTTTTGGGCCTCCTTGATAAAAAAAATTAAACACTTGACGTTGACGTTAAAATATTGAACGTATTTCTATAAAAGTTAAATTGTTATAATGTCGACTAAAATAATAGGAAAAAGAACTGTACTTTACTTAGCAATTTTGTACTTTATACAACATAATTACTCTACGAATTACTTTAATCTACGAATATAGATAATATTGGAAATCACTATTCCATTACACTGATTTAAATCAAATTTTCTCTATTTTCTAAAACTTAAACAATCAATCAACTCAAATCAATGACAAATCAATCATGTATACTGATATCTTCATATTATACTAAAAATTATATGACACAACCATAACATATAAGCAATAATTAGCTAATATTATATAATAAGTATGTATATCTATTATATATTTGTTTAAATACATTAGTAAAGATGCAATGCTACAGTTTTATATACATTTTACCGTACAAATTATTAGAATATAGTATATTACATTTTATCAAGCACATTACCACTCTTGCTGGTGCATGTATTCGAAATATGCTTATTTAAAGAAAGTAAATAGTGAATACATAGCCAAGGCCATAATGGGCGTAGCAATAAGGGGAGCAGGGTCGATGGTCCATGCTCTTCGATGAATAAGCATCCCAAGTGAGGTGAATTGGAGTGTATTAAAAAAAATATTATTAATAAAATACGACAATATAAACAACATTAATTGTAAATCTTTTGAGAAAATAAATGTCTCTCACAATTAAAGGTAGGTACAGACCGCGAGGTCGAAGCTGAGCTTTGCATTTTTATTGCAAATTGTTTATACATAGTGCAGGTGTGAGGTTGGCCGTCAAGCGCAACGCATCGCGCATGCATAGACTAAAATTGGCTTATTCTGCTTTTTAACACCGGCCTACACCTCTTGTACTAGTAGAAGCATCATATTTATGTTTGTGTTCGATGATTTTTTTCTGACTCTACTCTTTGTGATCACCCACACACATACAAAGCTCAGCTTAACCCTCTCGAACTGTACTGACCGGCATTGACAGATGTAATGTAACGTGTTACGCGGCGAACGTTCGTGCAGTTAGTACAAGAAAACAATAGGAGCGAAGAGGTCGACACGAATGTGTTTATATAACGACATACAGAGTAAGATATAATGGTCGCTGCGAACGGTACATACCAACCCTTAACGTTGGTCAGTAGCAGTATCCACATTTATAGACAAGCTCCCCCAGACCAACTGATAAAAGATACATACAATACATAATAAAATAATACTTCAAATTTGAGTTATTTTGAAATAAGATATGATATAGAAGTAAGCTTTGATGACCTACATATAAAAGATAAGATCTACATGTACAGAAATTCTTTACTGTAGACATATTAAGTCGTTTTACGTCACTTTTCTCTGGTACCTAACCTGACGTGAAATTAAGGACTGCCTGTATGTTATATTTAGCTGCTGTATGACTAATGAAGATTCATAGCAATATATAACAATAAATACATTTTCAAATTTAAAAAAGAACGAAATTATAATGTTAGGATATCAGATGTTTTGCTGTGTAATTTAAGAGTTAGTGCTAGTTTTAACAAAGCTATTTAAGGAAATGCAAACATTGAAGTAATATTATTGTTGTACAATAATCAAACAAAACAATTAAAATATTTATATCATTTACAAATAGAAACTTTTTGCCTTTAGGCCAAAAAAATGTATACATATTTAATAGTTTAATGACATATACATTTTCATCTAGCTATTCTAGTATAGAAATAAATATATTAATTAATTGATATATATATTTTAAAATAATAACAAAAGTAAATTCATTACATTGTTCTTTTAAAAAATGTCGCTTGAAACGATTCTTAAAATATAATACTATAATACATCTTATGTTCATAACCATATCACAAATAAATAGTTTCATTTTATCTTAAACAAATAACTAGCCTTCAAAAGTTATAGCATATATGAAAAAAAAGAACGATTCAATTGAAAAAAACTATTTTAAAAAGTTGTTAAGTGTGTTCGTTTGTTAGTTTTTAGAACACTGGATTATCTATTTTACATTTGTTGAATTAAAAAAGTATTTATTAGTATGTATTTACTAAAAGTTTTAATTCAACTTAATAAATTTAATAAAAAATCAACAAACATTGATAAAAAAAAATTACATAAATATTTCATTAGACAAATAATATGCTGCCTGAGTTAAGTAGTTGCTTTATAAAAAACCACTATTTATATAAATGTTACACATAAAACATTATTTTTAAAAAGTGTTAAAATTTAATGTTTTAAAGTTCATGGTAAGTCGTGGGCGGTCCCAAATTAAAATATTGCACTAAGATATAAAATGCTAAATCCTACTAATGAGGATGGAATTTGTTAAACACAGAAACATTACAGTAGTACATAAGAATAAACATTTTGTATAATTTGGCTATAATAAAATAAGTTTAAGCGGCATTAGGACTGCTAGTTACATATAATATTAATTTATACACCACGCTGAAGGCTTGTGTGTGAATTGGAAAGGGAACTTGGTTGTAAGCTCTCATCCTCATCTGTGTCGTGATCGTTAGATATCCGTATCGCCTGATACCACTGGTTCGTTAGATCCGTCATTTGACTCTTGCAATCTTTTAATTCCTGAAATTTTATAATCATATAATTAACTTTAGTTTCATTTTCAATTAATTGTTTTTCAATAAGCTTGTTACACCAGAGATAATATATTATTTTTACACATTATAAATGAACTTGTAACGTATTACATATATATTTTTGGAAATCTGACCTTTCAAACACTATCCAGTAGTCCGTTAAATGGTTAGAGGGTAAAGTCTATCCGTGACCATTTAAAATATTTATACAAATCATTTTTAGACTCTGTATTTTCTTATTGTGTTCTTAACGAAACACTTTAATCTTCGTTTCCAGACAAAAATATATATGGTAAACAATCCGGACCGACCGATGGACCGACACATCGACAATCGACCCTTAATACACTAACCTGGTGCGTGAATCGTCTTGTGAAGAATGGAGTCAAATATTTCATATCTAATCGCACAAAACCTTTCAACCTTGTTGCATGAGAGTAGTTAACCTGCAAAAAAATATTTTAATAAATAAAATTTGGATTTTTTACATGGACTTTAAATAAAACTAAAATTAAATCAGCTTCACGCTCTATCCTGCTTACAGCACGGTAGGCAGAGGTAATCTAGTCGATTTTACAGTCACACTCTGTTCCCCTGCGCCACGACTGGCTCTTATATAATGCTATAATTTTTCGTACCAATCAAACTTATAAAACGTATTATAAATAAATTTCCAAATCATTTTCTATGGCACAAATTTTAAAAATATATTTGAGAATAACCTCAAGTTCTTCTTCAGTTATTTCAGACAAATGTTCCGAGTCAATCGCTTGTCCCCATTCTTTTGTTTTGGACAAACTAACTTCCTTCTGTTTACGCAGTGATCTTGATCGCTTCACCTTCTTGTTTGCCTAGATTAAAAAAATATTTTACAACTATGTTTGTTCAATAGAGTTTACTGAACAAAAGTAAATCATTATTTTATAATATTTTTTTATTATTTTCTTTTAGTTTCACGCTGTTTCCCGCAAGATAGACGAAACAACCTAATATTTTCTTTTTGTAGTTTCACACTGTATCTCACTCACTCATTTTCTCAAGTGGGAATCAAATCCACGATCTTTCGCGTTTACAGTTATGTTAATTCCTCACTTTCCTCCAAATTTCCAAGTCATTGCGTATTGAATGTTGGAATTTAACGCCCCGCTTTGTCTTGTTACTAGAGCAGGGAAATAAAATTAATTCATATCCCCGAAAAGGAACGGAACCCACAACTTTTGCTTTTACAATCTAACGCTGTGCCGCTTCTGCGACGACCTCAACAATTTATAAAAAAACTATATAAAAAATTACCCTTAAGAATTTTAATAAAGGCATTGTAGAACCACCGAAGAACAAAGTAGTAAATAAAACGATAATTAACGTTGTCGTTATAATAACGTGGCGAGTTTCATCAGAAAAGTCAAGGTGAAGTGAAAGTGCATAAGATATTGCACCACGTAAGCCTGAAATAAATAGCATTCCATTTTATTTCGTTTATATAACATACTTTACTAAATGTAACTTTTTTTTACATGACGCTTTATCTCACATACAGCAGGATCAGCAGAGGTCATTTAGTGTCCTCCTCGTACCAGAGCGGAGAATTGAAAAAAATAAATTTCCTCAAGTGAGTGGGAATCGAACGCTATGCCGCAGCAACATGACGGCTATGGATGTAACTTTAGTTTATTTAATATTACAACAAATGTTATAAAATAATATTTAAGTTGACTTTAATAAATTAAAACGGGTATAGCAATCGAAATTACAACATTTTTTTGCCTAGTTATTATAAAATACAATTTAATCAGCCT
>FAPP01033419.1:0-14139 GCA_001485965.1 Heliconius ismenius | reverse complement strand
AAAAATATATTGAAAATATTAATTATAAGGTCAAAGATACAATCATAACACACCTCAGGCAGCTTCCAGCGCCACTCAGCTGGTCTGAAGATGTTTAGGTCTCCTTCGCCAAAGTCTCGTCTTAACAAGAGAATGAGTCGGCAATTGCGTACGAACAGCGCGTAGTGGTGTCGGTTCATTTCTGTAATAATATTGTACACATAGTTTTTAGCATACAGACCCAACTAATAAAACATACTGTTTCCTGCTATGTGTAAAGGGGCGAAATTAAACGCTGCGATATATCTTATTATTAGAGCGAGGAAAAATATAACATATTATTTTCAGTGGAAATTGAACCCACAACCGTCGCACTTAAAATTCACTACTAACCCAAGACGGTCCATAATATTAGATAGGTCTATAATATAGAATATTAAGTAGGTAACATATAAAAAAATATTAGTACTCACTATGATCATCAGCCAAACAAACAACATGCTCTTTCCTGTGCTTGTCATGGTCTGGAGGAGGAGCATGCCTCAACCAGGTGCTGACTGAGAAGGTGGATCCAAGGGAATGCTTCAAGATGGTCTCTGGTACCACAGCTGATGTGGATTCGCCGTCGAATTCGAATATTTGCTCGCCATCGCGTCCTGTTTATAAAGTAAAGGACTTTGATTATAATTATTTTTATTTTAACGTGTAGATGTCAGTAATTTGTTGATTATTTTTTTATTTATGACCAGTTTCTGCTTTGTTTCTTAATTTATAATCTTTAGTTGTGCCAGTTGAGTATAGGATATTTTGCCAATAATTTAGAATTCTAACGCAATCTAACTTTAATGAAATAGATACTGACAAGAAGATTTTTTTAACCCAAGATTTAGATTTTTGTGAAATTCGAGAAAATAAAATGGTTAATTTTTACGAGCACGTAGCCCATGATTTACAAAAAAAATCACTCCAGTAGCGGAACAAAAATACAAGAAAACGAACGTTTTACCTTTTCTATGTACATTTACGCACATAATGGGGCCTCTTTATCATAACCATATATACTCGTAATATACAAACAGACACCGAATACAATTATTCATAAATACATCATGCATATAGATCAATGTCTGAAGCGATAAGGAAATATGGTTACAGATTAGCATATCTCTAGAGATATTCCAGCACATGTTAGACTGTAGACGAGCGTTTTGGGCTAAGTTCCTGCGGTATTCAACTTCGGCACGAAGTTATAGCCGAATTAATACAGTGCCGATCTAAATTCTAGCGTATTTGGATAGTTGCTAAACGAATGTAAATTTATCAAATGAGTTAGGAATGTAAATTGAATGTACATAATACATTATTATGAATTAATATTTGTTACAATTAGGTGATGCAACAAAATATCTTTAAAAAAATGCTTTTGACGTTTTAGATTGTAAAGAGTAATAGCATACCTGAGTCTGGTTTCAGGGACTTGGCCCATTCATTGCCCGCACCCGGGCTTGGAAGGAGATCGATCGTTTTAGAATCCATGCCTGTAAATTAAAAAAAAACCCAATATTATATGTATATGCAAACAATTAATAATAATAGTAAGTAATACAATAACAATTAATAATAAGTATTATCTTTATCATTATCATTAATTCATCAAAGTATTCAAACGTTAATGGCTGTACAACCTACCGCAAATAGTCCTCTGAGAGTGTAAAGTATAAGTGTCTCTGTCACAAGCTACACCAGCTCTGGAAGCTTGCAAAGTGACAGCTGCCTGGATCCTGGTGACTCCTGGACACCTCTCGTCGCTGGAGCACGCCTCCAATCTTGCAGCAGGAAAGAGAGCAAGAGGACCTGTACCTGGTGCGTAGTCTACACGCTCTGCGAGACCTAGAACATTATCGATGAGTTAGAGACATAACGTACAAAAACCCCTAAACGCCCTAATTGCACCTTGATGACATCCATTCTCCCAACTTAGATATACACATACATACAAACATATGTTTTGCATGAAGACGAATCCGTGTAATTTGTTTAATTATTTGAGTTTACAACGTGCAAAAGTTTTGTGTGTAATTTTGAAACTTCTGTGCCTCTTAGAGAAAAGAGCCTTGTGATGTCATTTCATAAGATGAAAGTTTTGTATACACCCTTATGTACGTCTAAAACAATAATATACGCCTTTGATCTTGTCTCAAACCAATAAATGTCTTAGTGTTATCGTTATGTATTAGTATTTTTAAGAAATTTTTTCAAGCTTTACGACTGTTATTCGGTGCAAATCGAACTCACAACCGTCGCGTTGATAATAAAGATAGTAACAACAAATTTTTAAAACTTTGCAGTTTAATTAAAATGGAAAACGTATACAATACATTTGTCTATTTTATCGCAAGAAAATAGCAGTAATATGTATGGATATAGACATCATCTCATTTCCTACCCCATTGACTACGTACCCTTCCATCCAGCGCGGCAAGGCTTATTCACTTTAATGGTAACCATGACGGGCGCGGACTGCATCATCCCGCAGTCGTACGCAACTACCGACAAGATGTGGTTGTGCGATTTGTCGTACTCTAGAGGCTCTGTGTTGCGGATCACACCTATAAAAGGAATGTTATATTTAGATACAAATATTTTCAGGTTCACGTTTACGGTACAACATTTCTTTAATTTTTATTTTGTTTTAATTTTGGAATTTAATTTTTGATACCCATATACATAAATAATTAACAGTACGTTCTCTGATAAATTTATAAATTAATATGTAATATTTTTTAAGCGCGCAAGTTATACTGAAACATAAAAAACTATTTTATTCTTCAATCGTACAAAGAGATTTGTCGAAAATCGTAATTTAAAACAAATATAATCTCGAATTACCCTCATTATCAATAATGAATGGTTGGCTGCGGTCCCCATCATTAAGTATCTCGTACTTGCACACGTCCCCATACCGCGGCGTACAATCTCTGTCTGTCGCTTCCACGCGTACGATCTCGTCGTATAGCTTGCCTTCGTCTACGGAGCGTACGTACGCTGCTTGGCTGAACACCGGCGCGAATTCGTTTACGTCGGTTACTGTTATATGTACCGGGACACTGGAATAGAAAAAAAGTTAGAATAAATGGAGATTTAAAAAAAATAAGGAAAAATCTCACGACTACAGCTTAATTTGAGCATTTAGAAATATGGATAGCTATCTCTACAAATTAGCATAAGTATATAACAATAATAATCCATTCCTTTTAAAACATTTTCTCATTAAAACATCACATACGGAAGAATATTCCATAAGTCATTCATCAGAGATTATATTTTTACTTTCAAGTTTGAGATCACACTGCTACATGCGGATTGCAACTTACGTGTTCGAGTAAGAGCCGTCGCATCCCACGGCGGCAATGTCAAACTTATAGTTCCGACGTTTCTCGCAGTTGAGTGGGTAGCGCACGCGCAGACGAGCCTCGTTCTCGTCTATTACCATTATCTAAAAAAGAAAATAATTATAAAATTAAATTTTTAATCACATAATTAAAAAAATTACATAATGTTTTAGGATAATATAATATATAATATAGTATATGATAACTTGTCATTAGAGAAAATCTATATAACTATTATATAAATATGATATTATGAGTAATTAAGAAACAACGGAAAAGGACAGCTAAAACTACCAGATTTATTACTTAAAGAGTTGAAGTTTAGCATGTAGCTAGGGTAAGGGAATGTAGGGGAGAACTAAGGGAGGAGATGCTAGAGCAACGGGAGAAAACGATATTTATTATAGATCTTACAAATATATGAAAACAAAGATTGGCAAGTAACTTTATATAGGGAAAATTGAGTTCATTTTATAAAAGTAACACGATTCTAATTAAGAAATATAATACGTGAGTTTTTAAAATTATATAATTGAATTCCTTGTTTTAGTTTGAAAAATTGAATCAAAATATTGAATCAATTTTTGAAACACATTAAAGTGTATCAAAAACTCGTCCTCAATATAAAATAACTTGTCTCAAAAATAGATATAAGTTCTCAGGTAGATATCGATCGGGTGTGTCGCGACCGACCGTCGACATCGCATCTATTTTAGTATTGTGAAAGTCTAACCACAAATGTGAATCACTTGTTATTGTAGGTACAATGTATATAAATAATACTGTTCCTTATAAATTATAGAAACCAAATGGAAACTTTACTCAATATTGAATAATCTTATTCATGTCTCCTACTTATTGCTCCAATATATTGTCTGATTTTCTCGATGTGATAACAAGATAAAGCGCGTGTTGAGTTTGAGCTCCGTTACACAACATATAATATCTCCAAAACGGGTAGTTCGTAGGGATGGAAGTAACTTAACACTAGGTTCTCTTTGCCTACCCTGCTATATGCGCGATACAACGTGAAGTTATTTAGTATACAGTACAGTTTAGTATAATAAAAAAAGTAAAAGAAGCAACTAAGTTGAGTAGACCAATTCTAAAACAAATCTAACAGTGTACGAGTCACAACCAATCTCATCTCAGGTTGCCAAAGACTTAGGCACGTAACAGAACGTTGTTAGATACTATCTTGAAATATAAAACGAGCGACGGAATAAAGACGCAAGAAGAAAACATTGGAAACAGAAGTATTAAGAAACAATGTAATATAAAATTTTAAGTATACCAAAGTGCGGTAAATAGGAAATAGTGTCAACATTTTCTCCCTTCCCATTAAAAATTATATCAATCTATCCGATATCTAACCGATGTAAATGCAGTTTCAGTCAATTTTGTATTTTGGCAAATTTCCCTTAATATTTAGTTATACATAAATAAAATAAATATTTCTGAGTTCTTCTCAGGTCTGAGGCATTAACTTTAGTGAACTGGTGGTAAATTATTTTTGACGTTAAAAATCTTCTTATTTTGAATAAAAATATTTAAATTTCTATTTTTGAATTAGCCAAGACTTTAGTTTTGAATTGTCTTTAAAGTAATAGATAATGTTATCAGATCACGAAACTAATATAGATGAGAAAATATATAATTTCGTAAAACAAGCGGGCGAAGCCGCGATCCGGTGGCTAGTTCTAAAATAAATCTAACAAAGTAACGACCAATAACGGTACACGTAGATACGTAATCGAACGATATTTCTTGTTGCCTTGTAACATAAAACGAGGTGACGGAACAAAACAGACCAATAAAGATGCTGCTCTAAAACTTATTGTGTTTCTCGCTTTAAAGTAGAATGATATTGACAGCATAAAAAGGATGCCTGTCGTTCTGAATGTGTGGAGTAAGCGCATACTGTAGGATTGAATTCATTGTTATTTAATTTTAACTATTAATGTTTTAGATATAGTCAAGTTGGGAACTGAAAATATGAATATGAACTGGCAAAATTATATTAATAACTGAACTTTTTTGGAATAAAAACCATAAACCATACAAAACTTGTCATAAGTGATTTCTAAATTAATATAAGTAAATAAATGTTTTACCTAATACTCTCAAAAAATAATAGTTTTTGTAAGGGAAAATTTACATAATTGTATTGGAATTGAAATGTATTTGTCGGAGGAAAGTTTTTTTTTTACTTTTCCTACCCTAGTCTTTACATTTCGTTTACTTTTTTCCGAAATTATCAGTTTCCCACGAGATTTACAAGTAAGAATATGCGACAACGGCCTGTCGCTGGCTTCGCTACAAAGGCGATGATTATAGATAACAAAAAATTAATATTTTTATTTCCCTGCTCCAAAAGGTGAAAAGCTAAAGAAAAATTCACATTTAAAAACCTTCTCCAAGAAAAAACAACCAATATGAATAAATTTGCAATACAGCGAAACGTTTAAAGCAAAAAATCTTCTCGTCTTTTCGTAAATTTTACAAAAGCCAACCTTCATAGTTCATCGGTGAGATGTAACTTTAGTCCTAAAGCGATACATAAAACAAGTTGGCTAACAACGATATAATTTTCATAACTTGCTTTTAATGAGACTTGGTTCAGTTCAAATTCCTATTAATTCTGCTAACAAGCAGATATTCTGTTACCTTAAAGTATAAACGTTAAGACATGATCGCTTCCAATAATTCAACAACTTTTTTGAGAAACACCGTGTTCCGCTTAAACAGTTGCTTGATGTAACATTATTTTATAATTTCTTTTAAAAAGTTGTTATTTCTTGAAGCTATATATCCTACTTATATATTGTAAATGGAGTACAAAAACAAGAGATATCATATGGGTCAGTGGAAACGGCATCTAAAATAGATTGTTGGTGAAGGAATTAATTGGATGGAAGAGTACGTACAGACAAGATGTGATTCCACAACCACATGTATGTAGAACTACTAGCCAATATATGGGTAACATATCGAAGTTTTCAAGTCAACGGCACTAAATATTTGATCATGAACACAAATTAATTTGATTACCCGCCGAACGAAAACGTAAAACACTTAGCGAAAACTTTCTCTAAGTTCAGAAGTCAATAACTCTGTAAGCCCTTCGGAGGTCGGCCAGAGAAAAAGTATCGTGAAAACTGTCGATGTAAATACTGCTATAGACGAGTTCTATTCAATTATTAGTTTTTATATCTTCGATGTTTGATTGCTTGTAAATTTATTATAGGAATTATTTCTTTTATAAGTAGGTACATAAGATTAGTTAAATGTTTGACGACCATTTTGGTTTTTTGACGTGATAACGTCTTATAAATCAATGGTCACCAGCTGCATGCACGAAAAAAAGATGACTCATTGTCACGTTCCATCCGAGCCAAGAGTGCAAGCGAGAGCGCGGAACAAGCCATAGAGACGCACGATCGGCCTAAGATCGAGAACGCACATGAAAAA
Organism: Heliconius ismenius; assembly: GCA_001485965.1. Classification (NCBI taxonomy): domain Eukaryota; kingdom Metazoa; phylum Arthropoda; class Insecta; order Lepidoptera; family Nymphalidae; genus Heliconius; species Heliconius ismenius. The sequence goes on along the minus strand of FAPP01033419.1, from coordinate 7,297 downwards.
TATTTTTAATAAATTCTAATGAATTTTTAGTTCAAATTTCTTTGTAGGCAGTTATTTAATCTCAATTCTGCCAACATCTGATGATGATAGTATTAAATAAACATAATTTGTTCCATATTATGTACATGTCCAATACGATTCAATGGTAGTATAGTTCTAGTACCCATTAAACTATTATTCCTTTTCATCTATTGTACTCACAGCATAACAGGCACAAATGAACAAAAACAATTAAAACTTTAATAACCCACGTGAGATAAAAGCAACATTGCCCAATACCAATATGGCCGTGATCGTCAGTTCTAACCACTGAAAAGATTAAAAATAAGATTTCGCAGTGACAAACCGGTGTAAAAACTTTTGGCATCCCAACTGAAGCATAACGAGAAGAAAATAATAAAACTTAAAAGTTAAAAAACCTCGAATGCATTTTTCAAATAACAAACTTTGTGATAAATCTCAACCAATAAATAATATTGAAGTGATACGTTTTGAAGTTCCCAAACTTTGCGAAACGGAAGATGCAATAAATTGAATAAATATTTTTGCACGATCCATTCGAATGTAATGCCAGATTTATTGAGCATTGTAGGTAATACTGTGACTTTGCTTGTGGCTCCAACTAAATAATACTAGCGAGAAGATCTATATATTTTTTTGTTTTAACTTACATACGTTATGAGGATGACGATATAGGAAACGCGACGGTTGTAGGTTCGATATTCGAAATGATTGTTTTATTTTTAATTTTCAGAGGAACGTAGCGAATGGAGTGTCTTGAAATGTGAGGACACTAGATTTTTTCTGCATAATATAACTGTGTGGGAAGGCAGAGAGACCCGAGATAGTATAAGGACTTTATTTACATAGTTTGCATGGACCCAATAAAATGCAAAATCGCACATAGATAAAAAAATATTAAAGGCAATGTTCTCGGCCAACTTTTCAGCTACTATTTTAGCAAAATTGCTATTTCATACAAAGTATAAGTATATTTTCTTGTAGTCTCTAGAACTGCAGTCCAGAGTGGCCGCAGTTTGCAGCTTGTAAAAGGCAAATACATATTTCGTTAAAATATCGCGTTGGTGTAAATTTCCCGGGGGAAATTATGTGTTAGTTCTAAATGTTATTGGGGCTCAGTTATGATGAAATGTTCTTAATTGTCATCTCGCAATGCATTTATCTTGAATTTTAGATAATAATTGTTAGTATTTTAGCTAAAATTATTTTATTACTTAAATACAATCAGAATAATTCTTGAAGTCGTTGTTGCGCATTCGTCTGTACCTACCAATACGAAACGATGGCCTAACTCAAACGTGACAATTATGGGTTCGATTCTGAGTCGGGGGAAAAAAATATTATCATTTTTTCGCTATGGTAACAAGACTAGGTATATATGCAACGTTGAGATTTACTAAGTAAGTGTGGAACGGAGTGTTTAAATACTAGGTGGAACCTACCTGCCTATCCTCCTGTATGCGATAAAATACAAGGTGAATGAAAGATTTTAACCAAAATCGTCACGGATAATCAGCCTAATAAAAGGATAGCCTAAATATTGTTAAACTATTTTAACCATACAATCAGGCTTATTTTTCAAAAAATCCATATCAAATCCAAACTAACGCCACATCGACTTTTTAACATTTAGAATTATACTGTTGACAACTTTTGATAAAAGCTTCCAAACTATTTTCAATAGACACGAAATTGAAAAGAGGCTATCACATGATACGCGCCAAACACCCTTTGTGAAGGACGATGAAACCAATCGGTCACTAGCGCCATTCAGAGGGCATGACCATTCACAAAACGCAAAAACGTATTACCTACAAAAGTTATTTGTTTCTATAGAAGTAATACCATTTGAGCACAATATCAACTTTGTACTAACTATTTCTGATGGCCGCAGATCCTAGTGTTATGAAATTCCGTTCTTCACGTTTGAGACTTTTTTTGAATAGCAAAACATACCAAACCAACCAACCAATCATTCCCTAGAATGGGAACCGAACTTACAACCATCGCGCTTACAATCAGAGTGTCACTAAACGATTCCCACATTACACATTTAAAAATAAACTTTTACTTGAACCTACAACCAAAATAACTACAAATAAAACGAGAGAAATCAACCTTTCAAACCATCTCTTTCCCTATATCATTGGCCATGACGCCAAATTTTCAATACAATTTAAACACAAGCGTCCCCAAATGTCTCAGAAACGCCACAAGGTGTTTTCCCAAACGCGATACTCGTATATATATTCATGGCACTTTGATCATAGCGCCGCGTAATACACATTTATATTGTATCGAATTCGTATACAGACTGTAGGTATCGAGTGTATTTGATGTCATCAGAATTCAATCAACCATGCTGTCTGGTTCAACGAATGAAGTCCCCGTTTTATATTTTACTCTGAAAAGCGTATATTTAGATAGATCTAGAAACTTAAATTCTAAAAGAAAAGATTAAGAAGACATCAGTGTAAATTGAAACAACTGTCAACTTATGTCGATAGGATAGGATATAGGACGTGATAAGATTGCAACAAATTTGTTAATATTTCCTTTTTTAGTTTTATGCTTTACAATGCTGTAGTAAAGAAAAAAAACATCATTTGTACTTAAAATTTACTTAAAAATGGAAAAGCTTGTTGTTAATAAAAAAATATAGTATATCCAAACAAAGTAAGACTACATCTTGGCACTGTTCCCGCAAGAGAACACGTGTGCACTAGTTGAAGTCAGCTTATTAGAATCTCATTAGCAAGTGTCGGTGTCGTCCTCGACGTGCCCAATTAGTGTTTACAAAATATTTTGGTGAAAAAGACCTAGTAAAGCTGAGTAGAGTTGTGATATTTACAATAATTTCAATTATTATTTATACAAAGCGAAATCTTACATATCGCTCCCTAACACAAATTTCCAAGAATTGGTTGGCACCTTACGAAGTAATGTACCTACAAATGTAAATGATTTTTACGTTAAGTAAAATGTTGTTTTAAAATATTAATAAACTACTTATTAGCTTTTACTTGTAGTTTCGCACGCGAGGTCTAAAATTGAAATAGCTACGAGTATCTACGAAATTGCAACAGTACTCATTGTTCCTCAGCTTCCTGTGGAGTTAATCTAAGTATGATGCGGTATAGTCTATAGCCTCCTTTAATAATTGGACTATCCAACACAAAAAAAAATCGATCTATTAGGTACTTCCTGAGATTAAGCATAATACGTAAACAGCAATATTTTTCCCAAAACCAATTTAAATATGTCCTACCTAGCTAATACTTTTAAAATAATCTTCTCAGGGTTTTATAAATTAATTAACCCAATTGAATCCCCGACCTCAAAGGGCGCTTCCCCGTGGTGCTTATTATTCAGAATGAAGAATGAGCACAGCAAAGGGATCTTCTTTGTGAGGTCATAACGTCATTTGAAGCACATTTAATTTTTTTGGTCACGGAGCAGAATAGAAAGAAATTTACTATTTTTTTTAGCTTCACGCTGTATTTCGTATATAATAGGGTAGGCAATGGGAACCTAGTGTTAAGAATTACGTGTTGAGTGTTGAAAATCAAAGCCTCGTTTTGTCTTTTAACAGAACGAGAAACTAAAAATAATTTACTCCTCAAGGTGAAATCGAACACATCATCATCACGCTTACAATCTTCTTAATATTTGTAATTATTTTTTAAGCTAAACAAAACGACTCACTTCAAAGGGCGCTTCTCCATGGTGTTTGTTATTTAGAATGAGGAACGAGCAAAGGGGACCCCTCGCGCGGATAGCAGGTGTCACCTCCACCAGCGTCTCGTTTTCCCGGATCAACCCATGATACCCTTCGTCTGGCTCCGCCAATTCTAAGTATGGAATGTCTGAAACAAAAATAAAATTATGGTAAATTTTTAGACTATATTTCTAAATGAAACAAGATTTTTTGTAAGAATGACTTAGTAGCAAAAACATTTTTTTACTTATAAATACTAGGATGAATATACATTTTATTTATTTAGATTGATACATTATAAAACCAACGCAACATTTCATACCTTTTACCCTGAACTAAGGACCTCAAGAGACATATCACTTTATATAATAATTTACTAATCTCCAAGGCTGCATACATAAATTATGACGCTCTATTCAACTAATATGTTAATCTTGCATTACTCATGAGGCCCCAAAGTAATGTGCATGTAAAATATGTATGGAAGCCGCAGGAGCCCGCCACTTGGATAACTGCCAAAGAGCGTGTGTGTGGACACACGTAATGTTAAATTGGTTGCAGTTAGACCATCGACGATTTATTAGTTTAGATATTAAATTTATAAAAAGTAAATAAATTAGCTTCGCGCTTCTGTATCCGGCAATTAGCGTGTTGAGAGGGGGAATTCAACGCCGCGCGTGATGTTACCAGTGTGAAAAAATGAATGCGATGTTGATGCAGATGCTGTGCCGCTACGCTAAGTCGTTTGTGGGTTCGATTCCCACTCGAATGAATGTTTTTTTTTTCATTTGCTCGCTCTACCAACAACATAAATCACTGTGAGATCCACCACTCAACACGCAACGTGTCGAAAATTTCTGGAGAAAATGACTAATGGAGTGTCTTAGCACTAGATGCCCTCCGAATACGCTCCTATAATCGGAATCAAGCATATAATTAAAAAATCTACTTATGTTTGATACAAAAACAACTACGTTTAATACACACACTTTAGGTTTAAAGATAACTAACCCGTAAAAATCCAGATTAAAAGTAAACATCAAAGCCAACGAAATGTACCACATTTCGTTGGCTTTTACCGATACTTATACGACAGGTACCGGTGGAGCAAATAAACGAATGTTTAACAAAGTGGTGCTGAGTAAAGTCTGGAAATAGCTAAGATTGGTATTGCAGCGGTCGGCATCGTCGGTTTGCCAGCCTCGACGCTAGACTGCCAAATTGAATTTACATATACCTAATTAAATTTCCCATTCATCCCTTTTAAAAATAAAAATTGAAATGTTACTTTTCGTAATTGTAATTGAAAATAATGTTAAAATTACAATTAATATTTTAGGATTTTATATAAGCTTCTAGGTTACTTATACAGTATACAGTGTTTTCAGAATATCGACCGCCTTTCCTTGTCTCTCTTAATAAATTTAATGAAAAGGTTTTATTAAGAATAAAAATTACGATTTATAAGAACTATAAATAATGTCAACTGTATTATATTTTTTAAATTACAAAATAAATTAAACCAATTTTCATTAATACATACTGGCGCAGCGGCAAGCTATCTGACCGAAAACGCAATTCTGTTGGGTTCGATTCCCATTCGGAGGAAAAGAATTATTTCTATTACTATGTTCTCATCACGAGACAGAGCACAGCTTAGAGTTCTGCCACAAAACACACAATCTCCAAAAATAGGTGCGTTGACACTAGGTTCTTCTGCCTGTCCTTCTATAAGCGAGATCCAGAACTTGTATCCAAAAAAGAAGATCAATTAAAACATTTTCATATTTTCTTAAATATGCAAATTTCAAACGAAACAAACAGCCCCACAATAAAGGGTTAATGATAGCGCATGATGTTGCATTTAACCCCTAAAAGATTCCCGGGACGTCGCCGCTCGTTACAGCGCCGCACCGACACTGAGGCCGCGATTATTAAATTTACCAGCTGGAATGTACCATTTGGTTGAATGAATTTTTATTTTATTGGACATTTTACTATGAAAAGCATTTATAACGAAATACTTGCCATTTATTTGCAAAATATTTGGTTTAATGATTTTTATTTGAGTGCAGTATTTATCTTCACGTCAAAGTAGGGTAGGCTGAGTGGGTTAGACTCATTTTTGATTTTCATAAATTTCGTGTTGAATGGTGGTAGTGAGTTCGGTATGAAGTGTTCAAGTAAACATATCAGTATGAGATGTACCTATTACTATCTACTTTCAGTCTGTTTAAAGATATTTGTTTTTATTTTATAACTTCCCATTTCCACAAAATTCGTGTTGCAGGAGATCGTGGTTGCACATAGTAGGGTAAGCAGAGGGAATCTGGAAACTTAGTGTTAAGACACTCTATTCTTAAGACAATGCCGCTCAGTCTCCACTTTTCGCCTAATTTTTGAGGCATTGTGTGTGGTGTGGCGATATTTGACGCCGCGCATCGCCTCGTTACATGTAAGTATTTGATTTCCTAGAATGGAAGTCAAACTCACAACAGCCGCGTTTACAGTTACATACTTGGGCCCCTGGGCCATGACGGCCTTAACTATTCTAACTAATTCCATAATATTAATTATTCCACATGTTCTTGTAAAGGATATCTAAAATAGAGGTACCACTGAGTTCTACGATATAAGTCAAACTATCAAGCACTTCCGATTGAAGGGACCAGTTAACAATACATGTTTATTTGACATTCAAGTCGAAGGATCGCAGTAAAATTGACCCTGGATTTTATGTGAACAGACAGAAGGTTGTTTGTGATAGATGGCAATCTCAAGTGAGGGATATCCTATCTATACTAATATTATAAACCTGAAGCGTTTGTTTGTTTGAAATAGCCAATCCCAGGAACTAACTAGTACTTGAATCTTTTAAATATAAATATTAAAAAACAAAATAAGAATTACCTTCAATAAATCAGTAACTTTATAGAAATAAGTTTGATAAAAGATTGTAAATTTTAATTTTCTAATCTCATTTTGTTTGTACGCGTGGCTGACATTTTCCTCGCTAGGTGGTAGCTGTGCGAGTATGAAAGGTTCTATAAAACCGGCTGCACCTTTGTCGCGGGTCTAACCTACGTATCCTTATAGCCTTTTGTAAATGTATGTACACTGTATAGCGTCTTAGGAACACATGTTTGCTTATGATTTTAGCTTTTATTTATATACGTACCTCGTATGCTTCAATATTCATTAATATTGACTTAGCTAAAATTTTTATAGGTACACGACGTCGTCCGCATATAGCTGGATAGACGGAGGGAACCTAGTGTAAAGACACTCCGGTCCCCACGTAACTCATAAGTAAAGAAAAATTTGCATACATATACGTGACCTACTTGTATTTACGTTTAGATACTACTTAATATATATATATACCAAATTCGATTTTTCTTATTATTAATAAGAATCAGTTTGTACAGATTTTCTTAGCGTTGGGATCTGTCACTCATGTCTACAAAAATTAGGCGAAAAGTGGAGATTGAACCACTCTGTGCGATCTTTTTTTTTCAGATTCCTTGTTCATAAATTTCAAATAAAATCCATTAAATG
>FAPP01033358.1:0-10044 GCA_001485965.1 Heliconius ismenius | reverse complement strand
AATAGAAATTAAAGTAATATTGTAAACTATTTATGAGAAATTCGTGGCCCAGTGGCACAAACGTATGACTTTAAACGCGACGGCTGTCGGCTCGATTTCCATCGGAAATGAATTATCATCGGAATGTGGGTAGATCACCAAGTTCCCCTGCCTACCCTGCTATTTGCGGGACACCGCATAAATCTGAGATAAACAACTACGTAAACGCTAAATAATATCCAAGTAGTAAGAACATAAAAAGTATGACTACAATTAAATATATTTATAAAATAAATACCATAATTACATACCTTCATAAAAATGCAGCTTCTTATCAGTGTGTATTAGAGGCGCTAAGCATTTGCCGGTGGTGTTGAACTTCATTTCTCTGGCAGCGTTCTCGCATTTTGGCGGGAACAAAGTCGCGTTACATTTTAGAAAAGACGGAAAATATGAAGTGTTATACAAAATGGCACATGGTTCCATAGTTATTTTACACATTTCATAAGATGGCAAATATACCATGTCGTGGCCGAGGATCCTTTCGCAGTTCGGCATGAGCGTGGCACAGAGCAGTGGCTGTATGACAGCCCAACATTTTGGCACGTTAATCAACTCCCTGTACAATTCCAGTTGGTTTTGTATTTTATACTGGCTATCGTAAAAGGTGAGGCGGATACTTGTGCTGTTGTATGGCAGTTTCGCCCCAAGGCATGTTGTTTTATTGAGTGGTTCACATTGTGCTCGTCTGACGCAGCTATCTAGTTTTATTTCTCGCTCTGGAAACCATTGAGTCCCTTTTTCTGACTTTATCAGTCGGTAGTTAGGTGTCTCCTCTATAGGTTCAAGACGCACCGTGGTATTTTCTACTGAAACTGATGCTGCCAATGCATTTTTGTCGCCTCCATTGTCATATTGGCTCGCCCAACACACAGAAATAGTTATAAGTTGAAACACCCATATGGCAAGCTTCATCTGTAACAGAAAGAGTGTGATAAATAACACACTTTATAAAGCTTTTAGGGAGAAAAAAAAAGTAAAATAAATTAAAACTACATTTCATTTCTCAATTTATCTTTATTTATGTAGGTAGAGGGCGATAGCAAATGAAACCCTGTAAATTTCCATAATTTTATTTCTCCACAAAATTGTTTATATTTTATAACTTTTCAAAAACGTTTAGTACAGAATAGTTCTTTTTGCTGTCCAAGAGTCGTAAGGTAAAAGGAAAAAATGACGTCAGTACATGGAGACATCCTTTAAATGAATTGAGAGATATAAAATGTCGACACAATTTTCAAACCAGACGAAATTACTTTTTTTCTTGTAATTTAAATATTTTGTAACAGTTTTAAGTAATGTCAATAAGTGTATCAAGTAAAAGGCATACTATGTGTATTGTGAAGTATTTTTTTTGTTTAAAATGTACTTTGCATGCTAGTCAACCAAAAGAAATCCATTCAGTGTAATAATTATGTACGAGTAAAAGTTCTGCAATTAGAAGTCTAAAAAAATTTTTTTATTAAATTCATAATGATATAAAATTTTAATTAGTTAGTTATCTTATTCATAATGCATATAAAATAAAACATATATAAATAACCGCATCAGAACTTAATTAATGTAAAATTTAAATTTTCTGTATTTTAAAACAATATGAAACATATTACATAAAAGGGTTAAAAAAATGATATATGTATACATTATAGGTAGGTAAGATTATATTAAAACAAATAAATTTGTGATTAAAAATCCTAGAAAAACTTAAAGTGTAAATAATAATGTTAAAAAGAAGTATTATTAACTAAATAAATGTCACGTGCTGTACTGACTCATTTCGGAGGTTAGAAGGAAGGATTTATCTTGGACATTACTATATTTTATTTTAACATTTATTTCATCCCACATAAACAAGTTTCTTACTGAATATGGCAAATTTTTATTTGAGAAAAATATCTTTATTTTTAAACATAATCAAAAATTACCAAATTCTTACTATAAGTATGATGATAAAAGATGACCAGCACCTCTGTGAAGTCTTCAATTTACAGCCTTCAGTTGCATTCAGCGTTTTCAGTCTGGTGTGTAAGCTTTTCTTATAATTACCTGATATTAAAATAAATAGATTTTTTATTTTTGTTCAACAAGTTATTATAACATTAATAGAACTAATCAACTCACCAGTTTAAGCAGCAAGACGAAAAGGGACCTGTACAAGGTAGCCAATAATTTTTTTTAAAAATTAGGTGAAGACTTTTATTTTAACTCCGAAAAATAAAATACAAGCTGTAAGTAAAAATTATATACAACCTTTTATTCGCCAACACTTTTTAATCTCTTACACTTAACACATAACTTAATAGTTCCAAATAGCATTTAATGTCTAGTTTCATGCATTTTGAAATTATTTTTAGTTCATTGGTTTTCCTCCTCTCCTGAATATTCTATTTGCGCCAGTACCACGACGCGTCCAAGTAGATCCTCGAGGAGGTCCACCTCTACGCATATTACGTCCATTGTAACCATTCATACCTTGCCCTCTGCCTCGATCCATACCTCTTCCACGATCAACACCTCTCCCTCTATCCATGCCTCTACCGCGATCGTGCCCTCTTCCTCGAAAACCACTATTCCACATTTGGTTTCTTGAGTAATTTTCACTGTCGCCATCTTCTTCACCATTGTAGTTATCGTCTTCATAATTTTGATCATAAGACTCTTCTTCATTATACTCATCATTTTCCTGGGAATATGATTGATTGCTACTGTAACCACTCTCATAATGGCCTTTATTAAAACCATTGTCTGGAAAGGGTGGTCTTTGAGACATTGGTGGCATATTACCCATAGGGGGACCCATATGTGGCATGCCACCCATTGGAGGCATGACACCTAGTGGTGGCATTCCAGGTGGCGGTATATGCATAGAATGTAGTGGAGGGGGCCCCATAGGTGGCCTCATAGGTCCCATATTCATTGGAGGTCTCATCATTCCCATTGGTGGGATTGGTCCCATTGCCATCATATTATTCATTTCTGAATTATTATCATAATTACTGTAGTCTTCTTGATTTTGTTCATCAGTTTCCATTTCATTATCAAGGTAATCTTCCTCCTTCCTTCCTTCAGTATTTTCTTTATCTTTCTTTTCGTCTTTCTCAGAGTTTTCATTTTCGTCTTCATTAGTAGCTTCTGGAGTGGGATATTCAAAAGGAGGGAAATTCTCATCATCAGCATCTTCTTCTAAATGTGGCATCATATCATCCAGTTCTTCTATTTCCCCTGTAGCTATATATCGCTTTAATGCAATAGGTCCATCAGATATTGCTTTTTCTAGTTTTGATCCAGGATCTACAGGAATTAACTTACCATAGACGAAAATAGCAGTAGGGCTGAGTTGTTGAAGTGGTACAGCACCAGGAACAGATTCTACTAACGCTTGTGTCAAAGCAGCATCATCATCCACTGTTGGACCATGATTCCATTGAACTTGGAAATTCCTAGGTATAGGTTTACTATAAGGAACTTTCTTAACTTTCTTTTCAAAGTCCATTGGTATAAGTGTTGTATCCAAATCTAAACCTGGAATTACTTTATCTGTGTCTGATGAAAATATTTCCACTTTATCTTCAGGACCCATGCCTGGAATGGCAGCTGGTTCTTCAATCTCATTATCATCTTGTACACCAGGAGGTAATGTGTTAAGATTATATTTATCTCTCATTTGATCACCGGGACGATTTCTGGTCCAAAATTTAGAAGTATGGTCATTAGATCCAGAACACAAAATATGGCCTAGTGGGTGCCATGCCATAGTCCAAACAATTGATTCATGAGCCCCCTCTATGCAACCTACTTCTTTATCAGTACCAACATTCCAAAATAGTATTGATCCATCTGATCCTCCGGAGCAAAATAAGCCCTCATGATTTGGGTGCCATACAACACTTGAAGCTTCTTTTTTGTGTCCCCTAAAAATTTGAAGTTCTGTTCCAAGTTTACGAATATCAAATAATTTTAAAAGATGATCCCGAGATGCAGTTATTAACCAATTTCCATTATCATTCCATTTAAGGTCCATGACAGTAGATTTATGAGCATGAAGGGTAGATAATGCAGTCCCTGATTTTGGGTCCCATAACTTAATGGGCTGTTGATTATCTTTACTGCCAGATACAATAAGGGCTTTAGTTGGGTGCCATTGCACACATTTTACATCAGCACCATGTCCTCTTAAAATTCTTTCCTCTTGACATCTGTAAAAATCAAATATGCGCAAAGTACCATCATCAGAACATGTAACTATTTTGGAGTCACTAGGACTAAAACTTATTCCTCTTACAGCTTCTTTATGAGCTTGGTACATTTTGACATTGTTCATGTTACTTTGCCAATACTTGATAAAGCCAGAATGGTCTCCAGTCACCATCCAACCTTCACCGTGGGACCATACCATAGACCTTACAGGAGAATCATGGGCTTGTAGTATAGTTTCAAAGTTAAAAGTTAATCCATTCCATAATGTGAATTCTCCAGAAGATGCACCTGTTATAAGTCTTCGTCCTTCAGGCGTCCATGCAACGGCAAAAATAGGACATCTCATTTTATTGGTTGCAGTCTTAACAAATCGAGTGGTTACTGCATTTATTGGGTTATCAGGATATGAAGGTGGTGGTAGCAAGTCAGGTGTGTACATTGCATCTGGTTGCAACGCATGCCTATCACGCCAGTCCCTTTGCCACACACGACATTCTAAAGCTTTAATTATCGCAGAATTATAGTCTACAGTTTTTCGCATAACCGATTTACGTAAACGTTTACCATCAAAATCATCTTGAGTCATATTCAGAGGGCCTTGTGGTGGAAAACGCATTTGATAGTTGAAAGGTCTAAAGTTATGGCGAATCATGTTTCGACCCGGCGGGCCCATGGGACCCATCGGCCCACCCATGCCGGGTGGAGGCATTCCCATATTCGGAGGAGGGTGTCCAAAATCCATGTCTAAGACTTCGATACCTAATTAGAGAAATAGTATAATTATATTCGAGAATTTTTACAAAAGGATCTACTTTGCCTGTTATATTCTATAGCATCCATATTTAGCTTACCTTGTTTTTAATGACAGCAGTGTAACATCATACGTTTCTGGGTCCTATTCACAGTTAAAATACTTTTCTCACAAATAATAAACTATTTGAAAAAAAAACAAACACAAACTAAATAACCTAAACTATACAGAATAGCGGAATGCTACCGAAAACTAGACAGCCAACAAACCAAGCCAGCCATGTTTATTTCCATAGACAAAAATGAAAACATTAGCCATAAACTAATATAAATCTACAGATTATACATACGCACAGAATACATTTACCTGAACGTGTATGACATAAAAATAATTGAATACGGTAGGTATTCAAAGTTAGTAAAAAAACTTTTGTTTTAATAAAAATTTACGTTATTAAAGATTATTTACTATTTTGAACGTTTTGAATCCTACCTAAAATGAATTATATTATAAATATCTTTTTCAAATTCATGATAAACTAAAAAAGAGGATAAAAAAGAGCACAGATGATATATGTATGTCTGTGATATATTTAAAAATAAAATATAAAAAATAAAAAACAACATACGTATAGAAAAACTAGTTTAATTAAAATTTACATAACTTATGACTACCATTATTGATTAACTATTAGGATCTTCTTTTGATTGTAATAGGGTGTCCGGAAACTGGGAATAGAAGGATTTCAATCTTCAAACGATCACAAGTTTTTGATTCTATTTTGTAAATCCTTAAAATATTTGTAAGAATGCTCTTCATCGATAACATTCCAAAATGACGTCCTGCAAGATAATATATAAATATTATTAAGAATGGATTATAAAAAAAAATACAATTATTATTGCGTGTTGAGTGGCGGAATTTGACGCCGTTACTTTATTACCTCGTTACCAGAGCCAGGAAATGAAAATATTAAATATTTAATTCTCCCAAATAGGGATCAAACCCACAACTGTTGTACTTACAGTTCCACGCCAGTGCCCCTGCGCCACGATAGCCTTAGTTAATCAGACAAGATATATTAATAGACACGATGCTTATGGGTCTCTATTCAGGGGCAAAATTATATTTAAATCATTTTTAATTTCATGAATGCGTTAAGATCCGCCGCTCTACTCGCAATGTAAAGAACACGTGTCCTCAGAAATACTTAAAAAACAAATTATTTCTTTTAGAAATTTATCTTTTAACAATAAATAGGTATAAAAATTATACTTATTTTTTACTTTTTATTTTATGTTAGTGTCAAAGTTTATCTATAAAAATATATATAAAAAAGAATATACCTATTTATTTTATTTCTTACGTTAGTGCTGTTAATTTATTTAAATTTATAGTTCGAACTCTTGTAATATTTAATTATATACTTATAAAATTCCTTTGAAAAACTAACTAGAGCACAGTGAAAAATTCATATTACCAATGCAATTTCTGGCCCCGTGGCTAAACGGTATATAGGCACAAGGATGCCTGTGAGAATTATTTTCCTGCAAGAATCTGTCAGGATTAAAGCTGTCCACATCAGAGCCCCATATTTTCTTGGATCTGTGCATCATGGAAGGTAAAATGGCACAACTAACACCAGCTGGAATCGTGCAATTTGCTGAAACATAAAGCAGGTACAGTGAAAATCAAAAAGTTCTTAATATTTTACAATTAGGTACCTTCTATACACCTGTATAGAAGCCTTCAGGACGTACACACGTATGTACCCGATTTTCGACATTATTTGTGGTCTCTTATGTAAATAGAGCTGTTAAGGTATTTGTGGTTTCAAATTGATTTACAGGTTTGGGGTACGATTCCTACTCCTACTCGACGACACGAAATATTTAAAAAACTAAAGTTTTTTTCTGTGTGTACATAACAAATACTGAAGTGCAAAAATTTTCTTATGTATTGTAGTGTTGGTAATAAATAAATTGGCTTACAAAGTTTAACTTCTTTTTGAGTCATTCTACCAATGATAGGTACAACAGTGTACAATCTCATAGTTTCTTTAATCACTCTCTCGAGCAACTCCATTTTATTCATATCCTCCTTCGTAGGAGTACGGTATGAATCTCCAAATATATTTTGTAATCTGTATTAACATATAATTCACATTCATTTAAAAAAATAATTAAGAAAAGAGGTATTTTAGTGTACTGGATCACTATAGAGTTATCCGTAAAGCAAGATATCTTGCGTTCATTATTTACATTAAAGAGTCCGTTGTGGCGCAGTAGCTAGCACAAGCGTCGTGGTGTGCGCGACAGTTATGGGTTCGGTCACCACTCGTGGGAGTGAATTATTATTTATTAATATTTTAATTTCTTTGTTCTGGTAACAAAACAAAGCACGGCGTTGATTTTCGCCACTCAATCCGCAATGCCTCAAAAATTCGGCTAAAATTGCCGACTTTCCCTTTAACCTAATATTGAAACACTCCGTTACCTAACGGAGTCTCTCTACATTAGGTTCTCTCTGCCTTACTATATGCAAGGATATAACGCGAAGCTAAGAATATTTAATTTACATTTGATTCTAAAGAAAATTGTAAAATAACATTAACTTACTCCTGGTATACTTTTTCCTGCACATCTGCGTGACTTCCGAGTAATTGTAAAGTGTATGATATCACCAGAGCGGTAGTATCGTTGCCGGCGATCGTAATAGAGTCTATATGCTCGCGTAGCTGTTCATCAGTGAACTTCATCTCTCTGTTTAATAATAGTTCCAAGAGATCCTGTCGACCTTTAAATATTTATATAAATATAATTAGATCCGCCACTCAACACGGAATGCCTCGAAAAATTCCGCGGCAAGTGGCGAACAAGCAAGTCTGAAGCGTGAAGCTCATTTAATTTTTAATATATTTAGATATATAAATATTAAATACTAAATTTTACACAAAGATCTAGAAATAAACACAAACCTTCTTTAAAATTATTTCCCTGTTTCTCAAATAAAGCTCTCTTTTTCTTGACAACCTAAAATAAACATTTGATTGAGCTTCAGTCATTAAGTATTTATTTATTTTATAAATTTCCAAGTAACATTGTGGAGGCCGCTGTGGCGCACTGGCACAAGTGTGTGTCTGTAAACTTAACCGTAGTGGATTCACAAAGTCAAAGTCAAAGTCAAATGAAATGAAATATTTAAAATCTCCATTGAGTGTTGAGTTTCGCCACTCAACCTAAAAAAGCCTCTAGAACTTGGCTAAATGAAAATGAAAAAAAAAATCTTTATAGATTCACGCTTTCTAGCAGGTAAACAGAGGGTGCCTAGTGTCAAAACACTCCGTTCCCATTGAGACATTTCTGTTCCTCCGAATTCTAGAGGCATGGCATATTGAGGTGGTGAAACTCAACGCCGTGCTTTGACTCGACACCATAGCGAAGAAATGAAAATGGTTTTAAATAAATAATCAAGTAAACCTATATTTTACATAAATCTGCTTCTGTGAAGCAAGTTGTTTTTACTAAAAAAAAAAAATTAACAAATAGTAAACAAACATTAGTTCCGTCATGAAATGTATCTTTACATAGCTAAGTAACTCTATAAATTCACCTTCTAAGAGGTCTTACGTTAAAAGGTGCGAATATACTTGATGTTTGTCCAAAAAAAAAAATGAACAACGTAAACAAACTGTGTGCTTACCTCGTCCGTGAATTTATGAGTTAAGTCTATATTTTCCTTTTGTAATTTTGAATATGACGTAAGCTTAAAAAGGGCATCTGGTTGCATCCACGCCTTGAAAAACCGCATGCCGATGATCGATATGACAGTGTTGCGCGCGCGCAGGTACGGTGTGTCAGGGTTATGCTGGACATCCATTTTTTCACCCATTGCCGTTTCTGAATCCATAAATTTTAAGTAACCCATAATTTTAATGGATAATGCCATGTTAAAATGATGTCAAGAGTAATTGAGCTTTTATATAACTACTATTTTTAATATAATTAAGCTTTGTAAAAGCTGTTTTTATTCGTGCTTCTCGTATATTTTTTTTATTTAAATAAGTGTTTATATGCTAGTTCCTTATAAAAGAGTATCTTCTCATGTAACCGCTCTTACAAAGATATTGTAAATGGTCGTAATTCATCCTTTTCGTATAGTCTAGATAGGCAACCAAAGTGTTTTAATTAGAAACGATTATCACTTTCGTTTCCCACTTTCCGCCGAATTCTTTAAACAAAGCGTGTTGAATGGCACAACTCAACGCCGCGCCTTGCCTCGTTACTATAGCAAGGAAATGAATACATTAAATATTCAATTTTCGAATGGGAATCGAACCTACGACGCACGCTTGTGCTCCTGCGCGACGACTACGGCCTGTCATGATATAATATCATGATAATAGGAAGCACAAATATAATTATTATAGGAGGCATAAGAATAGTCTTTTCTGTGGACACATACCAATCTGTAGGTATATAACCAACCATTAACAGAAAATAATCAAATATTTACATACCAAACACAATGTCCAACATGCACGAAGTGATATATGGGAAGACATCGAACTCAGATTTGTCAACTCTTTCCCCCATACGTTTCACCAATACGGAGCCTTGCTCGCCAAATACGTCTATATAGTCTTCTATGATGCGGTTATGGAATACGGGTAGAAGAAGTCGACGATGTACTTTCCATAAATCCACTATATATAAGTTAAAATGTTATATTAGGCATTTATGATAATATAGAAAAATCTAAGATTAGATACTTGTTGCTAAAAATATGCACGCCGTCATTTTTAAATGAAAACTAATTGGGGGAACGAATTCCTTTCTTTTTTATAACTTTCATATCTTGGACATAATAATATATAGAAAGATAACCTAATTATATCTACATCGTACCTAATAGTAAATGTTCCCCTATCTATATTTTTTTTTATGGGAAAAGGACAAGGCAAACGAACGTTCGGGTCACCTGATGGTGATTACCGCCGCCCACGACCCCGTGCTGCACCAGAGGAACTACAGCTCTTACTAGTGGACGCGCGCAGC
>FAPP01033318.1:0-11017 GCA_001485965.1 Heliconius ismenius | reverse complement strand
GGGTCCACTAGTAATTAATAAACGAACCTGCAAAGCATGTATAGAGTCAATCCACTGCGTACGCTCATACTCAGAACTAAGGAAAAACACGTGTTGGCGTTGCAAAGCGGCAGATCCCGGGGCCTTCGCACCAACACGGAACACCAGGTTCGGCGACGCTAAAACCAGCTGCCCCTCTAATTCTGCCAGCTTCTTACGTTGCTTCTCGGCCGCCCCACGACCGCCAAGTCTTATTTTCTATAGAAAAAATATATTAAAAACTTTATTAGATTCATAAAATATAGAAAAGTACTTATTAGATTTCCTCTGTATCCAGATCCATATTTGAAACAAAATTTATTTTATTTTATGCTACACTGGGTATTATCGTAAAAAGTTGTTTTTATATTGCCTCTAAGTCTTATAAATAAATAAAATGATTAAATATATCGAAATTGTACGCCCAAAATATTTTTTACTTTACATCTTAGAAAAGTTATTACACAGTAAAAAATCTATGTTAAACACAATTTAACCAACCTTATCATCTTGCAACGCTCGTTCCTCAGCCAATATCTGATCCCTTACAGTGCACGCTTGTGATTTAAGGGCTACTATGTTAGCTGGGGAGGTCTCGCGTTCACCTCCCCCCTCCTCTTCAACTATCACGATGTCCGGGAGTGGGATGAACCATTTGAGCTCGAACGTGAATTTGTCTCTGCCCGATGCCTGGGAATGAAGGAGAGTTTATTATGTTATTTATTGTTTTAATGTACTATTAAACATAAAATCTTAATAATTTGTATTTGTGTATATATTGTCATATTAATTATTTATTGAAAATAAACAGGATTTTGAATACAACTATATTGTTGCATATTATTACAGAATTCAAAAAATAAAGTAAGGGTAAGGGTTATGGCACGACTTTAGTATGTTTTTATCATAACTACCGACCCGTTTAAGCGGGCGAAGCAGCGTTGGGTTTGCTAGGATAGGACACCCAAATTATACAAAATGTTTATATAAATTCCATATGTTATTCTGATGTATAAGCTATGTTACTATAAAGTTTTATCTAAATTTGTTCAGTAGTTTTGATACTGCGTTTTCGAAGATCGACCGAAGTCTCCCCTACCTCTCACTTTTCCATCATAAATCTTTTTTGCCATTCTTTCATCACTCATTCGTTCGACGCGCCCAAACCAGCTGAGCACGTTCTTCATTCTCACCGTGACATTCTCGCTAATACCTGCCATTCTGTGTATCTCTTCGCTCGCATATCCTACGAAGAGGTCGAATCATCTTTCTTTCTTCATTCTTCTTCTGTAATACCCATATTTCTCTGCCGTATAACAACATCGATACAATACAAATAGGATTTTACTCTTTTAGCAAATTTCAATTTATTACTGTTATAATAAAATAAGAACATATTACTACTACTTTCCTAAATCTTACCTTATATTTAGCACAGGCAATAACATCATTAAATAGAAACAGATGCCTCAGTTTTCGATGTCCATCTGACAGTTCCACGATGAAAGAGTTTTTAACTAGTCGTCGTTGAGCGCGATCAGCATTCTATAAAAATGTAAAGGTTTTATATCTGCCAATATAGTTTGTTTTCAGTTCATAATGCATCCCTTACATAGAACATTTGTAGATTAAAGAGATTTATTATTACTATAAAATGTACATTATATTTAAGATTCCATGTGTTTTTAGTTTTAGAATTGTTTCGTTTAAGTATTAAATTATCTTACCGGGAACATAGATTTTGTTTGTATAATGTTAAATTCATCCAAGAAATGTTGCGTCATATTTAACGCGTCCGTTAACATCGTGTGGTCGGGGTGGCTGGCTGGTGTATATTTTATAAGATCCTAAAAAAATGCATGTCTGTGTTATCTATTAAAGTTAAATTTACTCTAAATGTTAAGAAAGTTTATATCAATAGCCATTAATTAGAGATCTTGGTAAAAAGAAACACTCCTTCGACATTTTCAAGAGGAGCGTGTTGAGTATCGGGAACGCAACTCTATTATTTGTCTTACCAAAGCAGCGAAATCACCAGTCAAATTTACAGTTACCAACTACCAACTGACCCACAGTAACCATCACATTTGTCGTTATACAACCATACGTACATGCAAGACGAGCGCGTTCTTCTGCACCCTGGCAACGGGCTTGTGGAGCAGGTCGTCCAGCGACATGGGCTGTCCGCGGCACGCGATCTGCCGCGTGAGGTCCGCAAAGCGCTGCGAGGTCGCGCACCGCCGCCGCACCGCGTCGGTCGCGCGCCCGTAGTTGTGGAGGAACGCCCCGTACACGTTTATGTTCTCCGCCTGTACAAAAGTTACAAGTGTGTGAACGGGGTGTTCGGATCAACTTGCGAAAGCTTGCAGTTGCTCGTTTCTGGCCCGGCCCCGAGCCCGGACCAATTTTGATTTTGACCAAACCCACAACCGCCGCGTTACAGTCACACCCTTGTGCCGCCGCGACACGACGGCCTCAATATTTAAATCTATAGAATGACGTTTTAAATCTATAGCAAGTATCTTTATGATTTTTTTTAGTATTAACCTCACTGTACAGTGTACATATATAACTATCAGTTCTATATAAAATTTATCAAATTATAGTATATGTTTTTACCATTTTTTTAAAGTAAATGCCAACGGACAGGGGTTCTTCCCAGCTCGCAACTGCAGCTTTTAGACCCTCAAGGAAACTTTTGTGTAGCTCATGTAACTCTGAAATTTTGTAGAATATGGTACCAAATTCCTCTTCTGTTATTACAGGTTGAGATGTGGACAGCGTTGCTTTAATAGCATTCATATACTGAAATGGAGAAAAAAATTGAAATAGATTAATAACTATAACAACAACGATTAAATTTACTTAACAGATATTTACTCGATTATTTACCTTTTCCATTACGTAAAGGCATTCAACGTAGACTGTCTCGCTCTCTATGATACTTGTGACAATACAACTGTGCATAGTCAGACGTTCAGCTTCTGTATTGCTGCTGTTATTTGATTCCTGTCAAAAATACACAGTAATTTATTTAATTACATAATTCTAGGCGATCGTAAACAAAACAAATTACATAGGTACATAGGTTTGTATGATTTCATAACAATTTTAAACATGGCCGCTTACAATGGTATAGATTATTGTGAATTTACAAAACATTTCCCAATCATTAAAAAGTTAGGTGACTATAAGTTCATTTCGAGATTTAGTGTAATATGTTAATGTCAGCAAACATGAAACTGGTGCTAATCTTGCTTATCTTGATTCATATAAGCTTATCAAATAGTACGGACACGGACAGTAAGTATTATTTTTCATTAAATATAGAAATATTTTGTATAGAAAAAACTAATTAATAATATTAAAAAATTACAGGTTATGAAATGAATCCTATAGGGCTTACTTCGTTACATGATGCAATTATTTTCAGTGATATTGCAGATATTATGCGTGAATTTGAAAATAGTATGGTATGTATTTACAAAAACGTATCGGGATCTATGTATTTATTAGCCACCATATATTTTTATATCGTTTTGATTTTTATCAATTCCACACTTCCCACATAGGTTTAGGAAATTTTTAAAAATATATAAATTTTTAAGATATTTATACTCACGGTTATAATGAAGGAAAACAAAAAAAATATTTTATGTCGTTTTATAACATTTTTTTTTCAGAATTCACAATTTACTTCTCATGCTTTTAGTGAAAGTGATAGTGAAGAGAACATCGAAAGGCTATTGTTGGAATATCAACATTATTTAGATAAAGCGCACAAGCAAAGGATAAATTACATCGAAAGAAGTAAAGTTAAAAATAAAGTTCCACTTTTTCGTCGCGATAAATTCACTAAATTTAATCCAATTCATCAGAATAATTATAATGAGAAATTTGACATCATTGCTAAAACAAAACCTTTGTCTTTTATAAATCATTTAAATACAGCGATGCCACAAGTTTGGGATTCGATACAAAATAATTCGGGAGAAAATATGTCACTAAGAGCAAAATCTTTTCTTTTGAATTTGCCTCATTTATGGCCGCAATCGATTATAACAAAATCAATGGATTCTTCGTGTTACTGCAAAGAAAATCAAATGCCGTGTAGATGTGCTTGTAAGCAATGTATCATTGGGGTCAGTTCTTCGACGTCACATTTTAAAAGAGCCGACAATATACAAAAAAGTATGGATGAAACATTAACAGACTTTGATCATGATGTGGGTATCCTAAATATTATACTGAAAATTGCTTTGCAACTTCATAATACTTCCAGTGCTAACGATTTGCCAGAAGGTGAAGAGAATACAGATGTACCAAAAGAAATTTTTTCAACGATAAATTTGCCGCTGCCTTACATAAAATTTCCAACTTTATTTGAATTAGCTAAATATAAAAATAATCTTATGTATAACCATCCATCTCCCTTGCATAAAATAACTATTCACAAAAGGAAAAGATCTCGTGTGAACAATAGTAACAAAAAGCATAAGTCTAAAAAAACCAATTCTTCGCGCATTAATAAAGATGATTCAGATATGCAAGTGAAATATATGAATAAGCCATCTTTTCAAAAAGATCCAGTTCAAAAAAAATTTACATTTACTAGCAAAAATTATACAATAGTAAAATTACCTATTAATGTTACACAAAGTTCTAAGATTAAATTAAATTTTGTGCATGATAATATTACAACTAAGGATTCTAGTAAAAATGAAATGTTTTCTTTTGATTCGAGCATATTAATGAATACGTCAAAACAAAGTAATGGTACAAATGAAATACAGAAAATTGATAACAGCATTGAGACAGATTCTGAAAAATTAACGAATATTACTGCATTGGGAGCTACACGCTTGAAGCGTGACTTATCTGCCAATGCAGTAATGTTGCTAGCACATATCAATAGTACTGCAAGCAGCACAAATGAGTCACATGTAAATACAACGAAACAACAGCAAAAGTTTGACAAAATGTCGGAATTAGAGCTCTTATATTGGCCAGAAGGCAACGAAAGTAATAGTTCAGAGATATTTGCAAAAAATGTAACAGAATATATGTTAGATAAAGTAACAAAAAAGACTAAGCTGAATTTGACTCATGATATGATACGCGCCAACAGGACCGCGGCCTTAGAACGCGCTATATTCGGCAACGTTGACTGGAACGATACCGATGAAGTAGTTCCTATATTTATGTCGTTTGTAGGTAAATATATGAGAGGAGCCCTGACATTTTGTTCCGAAAATATATGTCATTCTATTAAATGCAACAATAAAGTATGTACGCATAGAATTTGTACTCCAGAGCATCGATATAATAAAAATGGACATTGCATAGGCAATGATAAATATGGTAAGTAATCATTTACTTCATTTATATTTCAAATTTATTTATTTTTAGCTTCACGCTGTGTCACGAACATAGCAGGATAGGCAGAGGGAACTTAGTTTACAGACACTTAATTTCCTACTTTTTGAAATCTGGAGACATTGCGTTTTTACCACTTTGGGTCGGTACCAGGACGAGAAAATGGGAAAATCTTTCACCTGATCGAATGGGAATCGAACTCACAATCTGTCGCGTTTGCAGTCGCACGCCTGTGCCACGACTGGCCTCTTACTCTTATTGCTTTTATTTATCGGATTATTTATTTCAGACAGTGTAACTACTATGCAGTCAGCATTGGATTTACATTCAAATATTACTTTCGAAGTAATAGATATTCTACAAAATAGAATGCTAGGAAAATTGCATGGAAAAATATCTCTTTGCATTAGCGCCAAATGTTCTACAATTGCAGTTTCAAAAAAAATATTTTATAAACTAAATTGTGCTTCTAAAACATTGAATGCAACAGGGCATTGCCCAAATAAAACAAAAGTAAAATATGTATAAAGTTTACGAGATGGTGTTACGAAACAAGAAACAGTGTAAGTCAACATTTAATGTTTATAAACATTGAGGACTTGACTTATTAAGCTCTGATAAAAGGCAACAATTTACACATTTAAATGTCTAACATAAATATATTTTAGCAATATGATGGTGAAAAAAAAAGTTATGATCATTATAGTTTTGTTTTTATTTAAATTAAATCAAACATTTCACGTCAATCACCTTGGTCAAAAAACGGTATGTTTCAATCTTTTCACATATGTATATTATTTTAAAAAATACTTTTTTAGAAACGTATAAAAATTTGAACGTCGCCACCTACGCTCAATTTTTATAAATACGTTTCTAAAAAAGCAATTCTTTCCTAAGTGTGGAACAACACTTTAAAAACATTAAAATTATATTATTCTATTTTAAAAATATGTATCATAACATATGATTTTTAAATAAATAATCTTTAAAAACATATTATTAAGACTTATACTGCAGGTATAACTTACTAAAATATAGTATAAATAACCTACATAAATCAACGAATATTTTAGGGCGCTGAGAAAATATATTTTAGTCCATGGGGATCTATTGGCAAAAAGCAACCTAAAATAATTGATTTTGCGAACAATGGTGAAATAACGACGCATAACGTAGCACTTAAAAACATGATTTCCTTAAAAAGGTTTAACCAAGAATATAATTTAACAATACCATCATTTAACATACGTATAGGGAATACAATAGTAACAGTTGACTCAATACTGGAATTCTTAAATATGACTGCAGGAATTCTAAATCGTTCTACGCCCTTAAAAATCTTAACAATCTGCCAAAAGAATTTAGAGCTTTGTAGATTCGTGACATGCCCAATGATTCAAAAAAATTGTATTTTATGTGAATACCAAAAGAACGATACGAAAAATATTACAACATGTGAACTGATTTCCACTAACTTTTTAATTGGCAATTAGTTAAGCTTAATACACATTATATAATAAGAAAATATTTTTTATATTAATTTTTACTCAAATAGTACCTACTAAGAATGTCATGATGCGATTTACCTATACATGCATATCTGAGTGTCTTTGTATTCATAAACAAAATTAAAATCCATTTCTACCAAAAGACTCTTGGTGTTTCGTCATAACTCATTAAGTAAACATTCCCGAAAGTCCCTTATCTCAAAAAAGATAGGGACATAGCAAAGATAAGTATATAAGACAACGGTGAGACTATTTAAACATTTAATATTTTCGAATCTCTGGCCGAGTTAGCAGTCATTATGTTTTATTCTAAGAGTTTTTTATCATTTATTGTGTTGATGATTGTACATAGTTCTCTCAGCAAACCTCTAGAAAGTAAGTACTAAAAATGGTAATATTAAACTTTTATTTTTCTTGTATTTTCCAGTGTGCCAAAGTTATTGTAACATATATTTTACCGCTTACAGGTAACGTAGTTCAAAATCGTGGTATCGGTTCCACAATATGGGGTTGGATAACATATCCTTTTTCTTGGTGGAGTTCAGATATTAGCGAAAATCCCCCCAAAAACGATCAACTTACAGAATTAAGACTAACCAATTCCTTAATGGATATAGAAATTAGCAAGCGTAATGTGACCATATGGTGTAATGAACAAACTTGCACAACAATGAGATGTGAATCTTTTGGCTGTATAAATATTACGTGTAATATATATGACACAGATTTAATCGGTGAATGTAGAAATTATAACACTGTCTTCATACCGGATGAACCTATAACGAAACCTCTCACAGGAGAAAAGGAAACTGAAGTAAGTTCAAATCCTTCCATAGTAAAACCAACGACAACTTCTTCAACGGAAAACACAAGCACAGTACAAACGACTACCGCTGAAGAACGGCCACTTGAATTAGAAGCAGTATTGTCATCAACGGTGTCTGAAATTCCACAAAAAAAAGAAGAACCTGTTAAGTCAGTTGATATATAAAACACTAAGAAGGTATTATCCAACTCCATATTTTGTATTTGTAAAGTAGTAGTTTAAATTTTATTATTAAATACAAATAGTTATTTGTGAAGCCGATACTGAAAAAAATAATATTTTAAAGACTATTTATGTACCATATTTCACACTAAAGAATGATTTATTTTCAGGTGAATACACAAGCGGATTCATTTCTAATTATCTACCCCTAAATTTAAATCAAGTACTAATAAATTATATGCAGAATTTTCTAGTAAATTATGCAACAAATTTAACAAATAATTTAATTGAAAAAATGAATATCAATTCTTTCTGTGCAAATGGAATATGTTATTATTCGAGATGTCAAAATTTTAAATGTCATGTACAATTCTGTAAGTACCATTTGATCACTGGTCGAATAAAATGTATAGACAGTAAAACGCCTAACAGTAAAAAGTCATTAGAAAAGGAACACGATCTTATTTTCAAAAAATTACAACACGCATATGAAAAGAATACAAGCGATAATTTTAAAGAAAATGAGGTAAAATGATCTAAAAATTACAGTATAGACACTGTAATTTATATTATTAAGTATTAACATTTTTAAAAATTAAAACAATTTTTATTAAAAAATTGTATTTTATTATAAGCAATAAAATGTACGACTATGTAAGGTGTTTTATTATTTCATTAATTCTTTAAAAATTCAATAAAAATCACTTCTTTTGCTCTCTCTTTCATTATGAATGATTTCGAAATAAAAAAAATAATTATTTTACTAATAATTGTTTTTTATTTAGTTAACATAACATTCAAAATTATATAATTTACAATTCATCAAAGGTTTAAATTAGTATATTAATTAAAATGTTTAACTTTCTGTTTACTATTTCTATTTCTTTATTAATGAATAATAAATTATGATTGTTACTACTAATATTATAATCGAAAATTTTAAAATTTTAAAAGTGAAGTTTATTTTTATCAACCCATTAAAGAATAGCCTATTTTTCTACTAGTACACTAGTCTATTTATTGTAAAATATTATATAATTTCTCATAATGTTATCAATAAGTAAGAGAAAGCTGTAAATTTGACTCAAAACTATACCTACCTATTTTTGAAAACTGTACAAAAAGAAGGGCACGTAAAAGCACTAGGTTTCCCCCGCCCGCCCTGCTATAAGCGCGATGAGCTAAAAATTCTTTAAAATTATAAACAAACCTGGTGCTGTAACTTCTTTATTACTGGCGGTGTAGCACTGGCTTCAGTGTCCGAAGATATAGTTCGCAGTAGAAGTGGAGTGTCACTCGAGTCCGCCAGCTCTGAACTCGTCTCGCTATGCTCCGTGCCTTCGAGTGATGGCCTTTTTGAAAAAAATATGAAACTATTATTTGAAGTTTCAAAGATATAATTCTTTGTTTGAGCGCGTAGTGACATAGAGGCTGATTGCAGACACGACGATTGTGAGTGTGTTATTGGATTCCCACTCGGAAGATTGAATTATTTTCAGTTCTTCGCCAAAGCGCGGTTTTGAGGTCAGCCACTCAACATACAATATCTTTATTATATTTTTTATAGTAAAAAAATGGGCGAAAACTAATGAATTGAGTGCATTAACACTACCTACAATGCTATGTTAAAAATACAGCATAAAGCAAAAAACAAAAATATCTTATGCCTCATAATTACTGTACATTCTCTCATATTCTGCTCTATATAAAATAAATATACATTTACTACATACTAACAACAGTAGGAAACACAAACGGATTCACGATTATCCGAACTATTAACCGCGATTATTATTTTACACAAACTACTACAATGAAATCTAAGAAAATTTATATGTACATACATAAATGCGTACGTAACATCGTATGTTGGAAAATGTTAATAATTTCTTAATAAACGTTCATTTTCGTTAACATGTGCTTGTTGCTTTTAATAGACATATAACAAAGTTGTGTTACATATGCACAAAACCAGCTTTTCTTTATAGATCCGAATATCCCGACGACTAACGACTACAATTAGTCTGGTTAATCGAGTTTCTACTATACTCTATAAAAGCTTAATATAATTAAAACAAAAGAGTAAAAAAATCCTACGTGTAAGCCTTTTGACGTATTTTAATTATTTTTGGGTTTGAAATATTTTACCCTATAAGGTCTCGTAAAAGGGGCGCAGACGCTTAGAACCTCTCTTCCATACATACATATGTATCACATAATAAGACATAACTTATGATTTAACTCCTATTTCAAATAAAGATATGTAAATTTAAGTTTTTATATTAACAACACACTATTACTGTTGAGAGCCATTAAGACTAATTGTACTACAGGAAAACGTGCGGATATTATATGACTAACAAAAACATGCGTTAATTTAACAATTTTTTTACACCTAAATTTAAACAATTCTTGGAAACACATAAATGTGCAATGCATATATATAGTTATTTCTAGTAATTCTTTCTTAATTCTAGTATCCTCTATATTAATAGTAAATTACTATTTTTTACTTATGATATAATTATATTTGTGGATTTTCCACAATAAAATGTCGTTTTGTATGTATTTTATTTAAATAGATAAAGAAACAACAAACACAAAATCTCATTCTCTTATTCCATGCTTCTGTAATTTAGTTCTCAATTATATTTATTTGCTCAATATAAATAAATAATAAAATATTTTTCCTAGTTGTAACTTAGGTATACTAATGAGCACTCGACTAAAAGATATATAGTTTTTATAAATAATAAAGAACATTTTTTGTCAACACTGCTATAATCGCCATAATATTCGTCCATCAAAAATGTTTCTTTTTCTTTGTCAAAATTTCATTATATTTATAACAGTGCTGTAAGATATAATTACTTAAATATCAACATACAAGTGAATCCAAAAACACTAATAACTTAAAACAATACTTACTGTATAAAATAATGTATGTTAACATAGTTGGGTGCGGTGGCGCACAGCGGGGAGTCGGGCGCAGGGGGCGCGGAGGCAGCGGCCGGTGTGCTCAGGGGCAATGTGCTGGTACCGCTGGAGCCTTCCTCCGTGCTTGAACCGGCGCCACCTGTTATTAGAAATAATTCTTGTTAGAAATAAGGGCGGCGTTGAGTTCTGC
>FAPP01033079.1:20078-30877 GCA_001485965.1 Heliconius ismenius | reverse complement strand
TTATATTTACTATTATTTATATTAGTTTAACATTTTTATAAACCTTTACTAATTGAATAATAAATAATAAAAATATATTGTTTTTAGTTTAACAACACATAAAAACTATAAAAGGGGAATTGAAAAGAGAATGATGCTAAAACAAATTCAATCTGACATTCCTAAAGAGAATTTGTTCTGTATATTTCTTTATGGCTTTTTTACAGTGGAAAAACACGATTGTCTTGTAATGGAATTTTACCCATACAATTTAAAAAAAGTAATTTACGATTCCAGCAAACCTCTAAATTTAAACATTGTCCAAGATCTTGCTAGACAACTAATATCAGCTCTTATGCTGTTAAGAAATAACAATATAGTTCACTCAGGTACTATAAAATGTATTATTATCAATGTTTATACCTCCTCGCATATAGCAGGATAGGTTGAAGAACCTACCCCTCAATTTTCGAGACACTGGTAGAGATGGAATTTATGAAATAATTCATTCCCTTGAGTTGGCATCGAGCCCACAACTGTAGTGATTAGTCAGATGCTGAGTTGCTATCATAGAAGTAAAAAAATTACCTTTTATGCATAACCTAACTAAGTCTAAATAAAATCTTTAGTTATTCAAACTAATAAATTATTTTAATATAATTTCATAAAATTATTTCAGATATAAAACCAAGTCATATATTGTTAAACTGCTCAAATGATAAATTAAAATTGTGTGGCTTTGACCAGGCATATTATAATGGACAAGCTTGTATAACACAAAATATTGGTACATTGGATTATCGGGCTCCGGAGGTCATTTTGGGATATTCAGCGGATTTTAGTATCGACGTATGGTCAACTGGCTTGGTTCTACATGAAATGGTTACAGGAAGAACATTATTTTCTGGATATAACAATGCACATATATTATATCAGCAAATGTCAACTTTGGGAAATATGCCGCCTGATATGATAACCTTATCACGTTTTGGCGCCCAATACTTTATTGGAGACAGAATTACCCAAACATTTGGTTTTCGTAAAAAGGTGATTCTATCATTTATAATTATTTTATGACATCTACAGTGCGGTCGCTGAGTCGTGACGTCTCGGATTTTTTATTATTTTTGTTCCAAGCATATAATGCACTAAAGTTCAGCAACCTATCAAAGGGACGCTGCTGCACACTCCTCAATCCGAAATCGAGGCGTAGATTTTGGCGATAAAGTTCAAAGTTGTTTGCTTTTGATAGTGTTTTTGTAGTAGTATGTGTTTACGTTATTGGTATCTTTGCGTAATGCGTCCCACGAAATACAGGCTGGATAAAATCGTGAATCGTAAAAAAAAATCCTACGTCCAAACAGAGGCATCTTAATTAATTTCTTTACGTTTGGGTGAAATATTTTACCCTATATGCTGTGTCCGTAAATGGTTCGCTGACACTTCCACCTGTATAATAAATTATATCATAAAATATTGGGTTATTAGTAATTTAACATTTGATTCCAGGGAGCACAAGGAATGATACGTAATTTTAACAAAACCGACAAATTATATAGAACCGTTAGTGGTGCTTATTTTGAACACTGGGCATCATTAAAAACGAAAAATCAAAGAAAATATGACACACAAAAAATAGATTCATTTGTAAATTTATTACAAAAAATTATTGTGCTTCATCCGAAGAGAAGGCTAACTATCGAATTTGTATTCGCTAACCCTTTTATTTATAACATATACGACTAACAGGATTTTTTTTGTTGGGTAGTAGATTTTTTCTCCCCCAAGTTAGTTATTAGGTCTCGTTTAAAAAGTATATGTACGGTAGTAGTTAATAATCAAAAAATATATGTACTATTAAATAGTTTATTGTGCTTATAACAACTGTAGTTGTAAAAATTACAATAAACTATTTAATGTTATAATAGTTTATAATATAGTTATTAGTTGTTTATAGGAAATAAGAATTGGTAATAAAAACATTTATTTTGTTCATAAGTGTTTTATTTATTTTTTAATATAACTATAATCTTCTTAATAAAAGAACTTTTTCTAATAAAACCCAGACACATTTTTCTGAAATTTAGTCAATAGATGATTGGACCAATTTAAATAATTTAATACTTAGATTATTTTGCATAAGTGTCTATTTTTATTTGAACATGTAAAGGTATAATTGTATCAAATATTTTTTATTTTCCGTCACCATTGAGTCACAGGCCGAAAATATGCGAGTATATATAGTAATAATATAAAGTACGGTCGACGAGTTGTGGCCATCAAAAACAAAAAAATCTTAAATCAAAACTATGGAACCAACTAAATTTTTAAAATATAAACGAGTCATTATAATAATCAACTGCTATTTAATTATCGTCTACTTCTGCTCCAGGGCGGCTACGACTCGTTGATTTTACTATACAAATGACGGGCTCTCCAAGTAATGTTTAAATATAAAATATTTTATTTCCATAGTCAAGACAAAGTGCGGCGTTAGTCTAAAATATCTCTATAATAAGCAGTAAATTGATAATGGAATATCTAACTAGGTTCTCCTTGGATCATTTGGATTGGATGGCGTGGTTACGTTCCGCCATATATTAAAATGCCACTTGACATTGTGGAGTGTAACACAGCGGGTAACTGAATGCTATGGTTGTGAGTTCGATCTAGACTTAGAGGGAATAAACTATTCTCATTTACTGTTCTTAGTTCCACAATTAAGCACACAAAATTTTGGATCCTGGCTGAAATTCTATCTACCTATGAAATACATATGAAAATAAAGAAAAGAATTCTTTCCGTGGTCAGCGTGCCACTTTAAGCGCGACTGTTATTTGTTTGATTCCCACTTAATAGTGGGTAATCCTTCAGTTCCTTAATTAGATCACTCAACAAGCAATAACGGAAAGACTGAATGGAAGAACGGAAGTTTCTTAACACTCCAGGTTCCTTTTGCCTACGCGACTATGGTCGTAATACAGCATGAGCTAAAAAAAAGGAAAAAAATTCCACTAACCTGTCCAGGCATTTCCTTTGTATGACCATCAGGTACATGGAATAGTATGAGTGGGGTTGATTTAGATGTATGAAGAGATGGTGGTGCAGGTGCTACATCCACCCTGAAAAAACCTCTACGCTGCAACTGTATTATATCACCCACTTTCACGTTGTTTAACTCCGGTTCACCCAACATGGGGATTTCCCACTGTAAATGTATGTAATGTAATTATAGTAATCATACTTTTTAGAGGTGGTACATGTGTATGTATATTACATATAAAACTAATAAGTTCAGTTCCTTATTTATGGCGTTTCGAAAGTGTCAAAAAGATAATATTTTTTTTATTTTTGAGATTGATTATAATTTGTCTATGTATTATATTTCGCAGCATTATATATACTTTAAAATGCAATAACTCACTCTAGTTTTGTGTCCGATATACTTCTTGAAGTCTTCATCCTTTCCAAGCAGTGGTTTGGAAATTATATGATCAAAGTAAACACAATAAGTCTCCACCATGAGTGATTGAGGAGAATCGGCGAGCCATGTTACTTTTAATGTCTTTTTGTAGTCTTTATTGTCTAGATTGGGTGTTGCATCTATACTTGTCACTGTGCCATCTGGAGCCCTATAACAAAATATTATAATAATTTGGGTTCCTTTTTCTGGTATATACATCATATAGCAGAGTATAGAACCTAGTAAAACACACTGACTACACTTTCTGCCATATTTCCGAGACATTAGGTGGAACTGAAAATTATGAATTCTCTCAAGTGGAAATCGAACCCATAACAAACGCGTTTATAATCACTCGCTCCACCGCGGAATAATAAACAATTCCTTAAACAAAATAAAATCTATAAATAAAAATGAGGCCAGTCGTTGGGCCAGAGATCTCAGGGGGTTAGTGGGAGTAAAATGTAAAACTGACCGTCTTGACCATAGATTTTCTCTGCCTATGCTGCTTTAATTAAAACAAAGCATGAAGGTGACAAAAAAGGAATGACACAATTATACCTTTTTAGGTATTTTTAGGTTTTAGCACACAGTTTATTTTTTTATAACTTAAAATAAAAAAAAATACTTACCACAAAGTATAAAAAAAATTAATGGATACATACTTGTGAATTTTATCAATCAAAATATTCCCATAGTTAATGAACGTGGCATTCTCTCCTTCCTTTAAAATTTTCGCATCATTTTGATCTATGAGTAATTTCTTAGAGACCCACACAGTTTTTTGTCCCACATCTGCATTCTTTGGATGCAAAGCTACTTGGAAAGAGCTAACAGGCATAGCGCCTTTTAGATTGACTGGTACTGGGTTTGATTCCAAAGCTGTGTATCTAGGAGCTATAGGGTCGATAACCTGAAATATTTAAAAAAAAAAGGTAAGACACTCCATTTCCCACTATCTGCCGAGTTCTAGAAGCATTGCGTGTGAGTGGCATAAAGAATATTTTGACATTAAAAAGGTTGCCAATATGGCTTTTCTTCTTATATGTTTTAATAATAATTATCTTTCTTAATCTTATTAACTCCACGTGGACATTTAAATGAACAATACTTTTACGTAACTAGCGTAATATTCTTAAAGATTGATACCTTCTTATTAATAGCCCATATCTTGTCCCACTCCATGAACACGACGGAGCGACTGGACCCCTGCGCCTGTATGAACTGGCGGAGCCCCTCCACTGTCATGCCGCGACGTAGAACACCGCGAACTGTGGGCATGCGGGGGTCATCCCTGAAAGATTAAACCATTTGTTTTATATTATTTTTTTACCTTCACGCTGTAACTCGTATAGCAGGGTAGGGAGTGGTAATCTAGTGTTAAAGTAAGGAAGTTCTTTTTGGGAAATAAAAATGTCATCAAGTGGGAATCATATCCATTATGAGTCAAACGCTGCGCCACTTTGCCACATTATTTTAATATTAAAAAACAATATGTATTGTACCTATTACGCAATATAAATCTAATCTTTACAATACATTATTCTGAAGATAAGAAACAAAGAATTAAAATGGTTTATTGTGCTACTTATGTTTTTTTTTATAAAATGCTATTCAAAATCTTACTTACCATCCATCAACATGACCTTGCTCCACAAACCAAGTTAGCTTCCTCTTTGACAGCACTGTGTTAGTCATACTGAGTCTATAAATAAAGTAAACAGTAAATATATTTTAATTCAGTTTAAATATAAAGTAGCACATATTATAGATTATTTATTAGGAATAAAATTTAATAAATTTTACAATTTACTCTCCAAATATACAAAAAATATACTATTTTATCTTATGACATATAATTATAAACATGAATAATCTTAAAATTAAATACTATTATATTAAAAGTGTAATAACCTGCTATACTCCCAAATGTATGGTTTCCTCAATCCCAAAGCATCTATGAACCAGTAGAACTGAGGGTCCCTGTCATGATATTCCATGGTTCTTAAAACATGGGTCACACCTTCAATAGAATCAACTATGGGGCAAGCAAAATCGTATGTTGGATATACTCTGAAAGTAAATATTATATGTGAGTTAAAAAATGTGTTAGCAAAATCGTGTAAAAGAGGAAAATGGTTTCAACGCATTACATGTTTAATGCAAGAATGCAACATTACCTTTTTCTTGAAAAATTATTTAAATAAAAAAAAAGGATTTAAATGTAATACATACTTATATTTATTCCCAGTCCTTGGATGAGACTCAGGCTTGCACCTGTATATTGTGGGATCTCTCAAGCATCCATTGGGTGATTGCATATCAATTTTAGCTCTGACACAATTTTGAATACCAACATCACTGCCCTTCTTCATCTCTTCCCATAACTGAAGATTCTTTTCAACAGCTGCAATATGTAAAAATATTAAATAATGTTTAAAGGTAAAAGTATTATTATAATTTTTTTATTTACTTGTTTTACATAAATATTGAAAATTCATTAAACAGAGGTTTTTGGCCCCCAACTTTCGATGTAGTTCATTCTCACATACAACCATAAATATTGTTCAAATTTTATATTTATAAATATGCAGTGTGGAATTCTGCAACAATAAAAAGAAAATAAAAATAAGAATAACAATATGGACATACAGTTATTTCTATTCTTGCTTTCTTCTTTTTGCTCTCTTTCAGCCTTCATCTGCTCAGCGGGAGTATCATCAACAAATGCTTTGCCCTCCTTAATGAGTTTCTCACAAAGTTCAAGCATCAGGTCAAAATATTGAGATGTATGAGTAAACAAATCCGGCTTGATTTCTAACATCTTAACATCTTCTAGAATCACCTATTATGAAATAAATTTTACAGATGTAAAGGTAAGAAAATTATTTACTGGCATGCTGGGAACCATAATGAAATAAAAGAAAAATTTTTTATAGGTTAAGATTTAATAGGAAAATGTGGGTTTCTAACTGCAAATTTGATGATTGTGGGTTCACTTTAACACTTCAGAGTTCCTTTAAGTTCTGCACCTCATCAACACACTATTCTCAAAATTAGCTAGAAACTAGGTAATAGAATCTCTTGACACTAGAGTTACCCTGCTATTTGAAAAACATGCTTATTTTATTAATTGTTAACAAAATATTGTAATAACTGAAAGTATTATGTAGTTTTTTCGTTTCATACCTTTTCAAAGTCAGCATTCTCCTTGGCAGGGTTGGTATCATCAAACCTCATGATTAATTTTCCCTCAAAAGCTTGTTGATAATATTGATTTAGAAGAGCTGCTTTAGCATGACCAATATGAAGAAATCTATTTAAATAAAAAAATTATATAACAGTTATTTATTTTTAGATTATTAAATGTCAGATATAAATATTGACATTTTTTTATTTTATATAGTATTTAAATTGCTAAATACCCAGATGCTTCAGGTGGAAAGCGAACAACCACTTTGCCATGTTCAGCGTGAGGTAATTCAACAAACTTTCCCTCTTGAAGGCGGGACCCTGCTTCTTTAGTTGCTGGTGATCTCCTAAAGCGTATAAAAGGTGTATAATTAGTAAATAATAAGAATTTATAATACAAACTTACTTTTTAATTAAACATATTATTCTTAGCTTAATCTGTCTATCTGCTATGACTCTTTTTCTTCTTTCCGCTCAATTTTTGGGAACTTGCATTATGAGAGTTTGACTCAATAGCACACATTGTCTTGTTGTCAGAAGAATGAAATGAAAATTATTCATTCACCTGAATGGGAATCAAACCCTCAACCATTGTAAGTCACATGTCTCAACCATTGACATGGTCAAATGCTGTCCTTTGGTTTCACAGCAGCCTCAAATTAAATTGTATTAACTTACATTTTAAAAAATACTATTAAGACATTATTAAATACCTTGATGAAGCTATGGATATATTTTCGACTATGTCAGCAGGCAATGCCCTTAGTAATTTGGCAACTGGTTCCTGTGCTTGCACAAGCTTCATCCACCGAGAGATGTTTTTAAAGGATTTTGTTTTAGAAATCTCTTTAAATTTGTTGGATGCTGAAACAAAATGTTAATATAAAAAAATATGATGTTGATACAATAATATCATAATAACACTTGTTGTATTTACCATGGAGAATGCTAAAAACTGCTAAATCAGATGAAGATAATGATTCACCAACTAAATAGGTTAATGGTCCTAATATTTTGTCCAGATATTCAAGGGACTTAGGAATTTCTTCATCTAAAATCAGACTAAAAGACAGCCAGTGGTTCATTGTAACTCTTTGAAGAGGACTGACAGATTTATTAAAAAAATTTTCCACAATTCTTATCAAATCATTGCTAGTTCCATATGGCACTGATTTTTTAGAGTTTGGAAGAGTTATTGAAGATTCTCCGCCCCATATAATTTCTATATTTTTAGCCTCTGCTCTGTAGAGTTCAGAAGCAAATAATCCGCCTGAAATATATTGGAAAATGCTACATTAAGATTTTTAATTTCTTAACTATACATAGAATGATTTAATATTTATAAGAGAAACTTATTTTACCAAGTGGCGGGTTTGTTTTATTACAAACTATTTTCATGGTGTAATAGGGATTTAGATATTTTATAAATTATTAGAGTATTCTTAGAGCAGTTTTATTGCTCGCCGGAAATCGAACACGGTGGAGAGAACTGTCAGTGTCAAGTGGTGTCAAATGTCAATGTGAAATGACATTTGCCATTTGAAATGATATGCAGTGTTGCCACCACGTCCGGAACAACTTTTTTTTTAAATTTCTCGGAATGCCTCGCCATACTGTGTCTGTGTGATATCGTACGGTACGGGTAATTAAAGTACTGAATTGATTGTTTAAGCTTCTCTAATTATAGGGATGTAAAAACTGTGCCCTGTGGCTTTGTGCCTTTCTTCTGTGCTAAGCACTCTAGAGTCTAGAATCTAGACTATAGAGTATACTGTACTGTAGTCTGTATGTGACGGTAGCCATAGACATCTATGCTCTCTCTAGCTGTTTATTAAATAAACTTTATTTAGCTAAATTATTGTGTTATTATATTTAAATTGCTGTGCCAAATTAGAAAAGTAAATCGATAATAATACAACGTTTTATTTAAAATTATACAAATATACAAGAATTGTCGTTGTATTACTTAAGTTACATAGAAATTGTTAGCTTTTCACATCTTAAACAGTATTATAAAATAAAACTAAATTATAAATATCAAAAAGCGATTGCGATAAATAAAATATACACTTATACTTGTTCATAAATACAAATTTATTAAGGAAAATTTTAAACTTTATAATGAAAAGACAAAATGTTCGTACTTTATCACTTGTTGTTTGTACTTTTACATATTTGTTGATTGGAGCTGCAGTATTTGATGCATTGGAATCAGACACTGAAAGTAAAAGATGGGAAGTTTTGTCAGGTAAGAATCCTCATTCGTCTGTAAAAGAAATTATCAAAAATATTTGTTTTATGCGATTTTTAATTCTGTGCCATGTTACATATTACGACAATTGACTAAACATTTTGTTTTATTATTCTATTGGACAATACAATTTTGCCCATAATACTATATATTGCCCATTTTTCATTATTAAATACATCGGTCTTGGAGAAAATTCAATATAGTAGTTTCATATATTACCATTAAATATTTAAACTTCTTGTATAACTTTTCAGATATGAAAAATGGTCTAGTCCGTAAATATAATATATCACCAGAAGATTATCATATGATTGAAATAGTTATAATTGAGAATAAGCCCCACAAAGCTGGCCCTCAGTGGAAATTTGCTGGTGCATTTTACTTCGCAACTGTTGTTTTGGCTATGATAGGATATGGTCATTCTACACCAGTCACAGTTGGTGGTAAAGCATTTTGTATGGCTTATGCTATGGTAAGATATATTAATTTTATTTCCTGAGCATTTAATTTTTTTTATTAATAACCTTGTTACTACATATTCTGAGAGGGAGGGAGCAGCTCAATGAGGGAGGCATACATTGAGTATTATACTCAAATCCTAGAAAACTATGAATTTTTCGAAACAGTTAATTATAACTAATAATTGTTATATTATAAGTCACATATGTATATTTATCACTGGCTTCCAGGTAGGCATTCCTCTTGGCCTAGTCATGTTTCAAAGTATTGGTGAGAGACTGAACAAGTTTGCTTCAGTCGTTATAAGGCGGGCTAAATGCTACCTGCGCTGTGATGAAACAGAGGCTACGGAAATGAATCTTATGTTTGCAACGGGAATGTTGTCATCCATTATAATTACAACTGGTATGTGTGTAAATATTTTAAATATAGCAGGCAGAGGAAACCTATTTTTAGCACACCTTATATTTCATTTTCCCCTTTCTACACAATTCGCAAGAAAATATGTCTTGAGTGGCAGAACTCAACTCTGCGCTTTGCTTTATTGCCAGAGAGAAAAAAACCACAACACAGCCCACAACCTTTGTGTTTTCAGTTACATGCTCGCCTCAATATTATTGTGTCATATCAAAATGGACTATGCACTTATGTTAAGTATAGTATAAAAAAAGTAAAGTATACTTTAATAGTTATTTTTAATAACTATTAAAGTATACTTTACATTATAAAATTTTAAAGGTGCTGCAGTATTTTCCCGCTATGAAGGTTGGAGCTACTTTGATAGTTTCTACTACTGCTTTGTGACACTCACAACTATCGGCTTTGGAGACTATGTAGCATTGCAGGTACTTTATTTTTATCGTTAAATTTTTGATAGGCAGAAGATATTCTATATTTTTTGGAGGCAATGTGAGTTTGGTTGCCGAACTCTACCGCGCTTTACTTGGTTATCAGAGTGAAGAAATGAACTAAGCCTCGACTGGAAATCGAACTCACAATCGCATGCTTGTGCACTAGAGCCACAACTAGCCTTAATTTTGATTTATTTTATTTTACTAATTGAATTGAATGATAATAATTAATATACTATGTGTAGTTTTTTCCTCCAGAATGATCAAGCATTAACAAGTAAACCTGGCTATGTTGCATTGAGTCTTGTCTTCATTCTGTTTGGCCTAGCAGTAGTTGCTGCTAGTATCAATTTGCTGGTTTTAAGATTTATGACTATGTAAGTATATTATATTCTTAGAGAGTTAAGAATTGATTAGATAAGGGGAAAAAGTACCATTGTTTGTATGGTAACAATCTTTGAAGGTGTTTATGTTTTGCTTAGCTAATATATTTAGAAATTAGTTAATGCAGATTTAACGGTATGTGAACTTGAAGTTGCGCTTGGAAATAGTTCAAGCAATTCTAGCAGTTTAAGAGTTTTGTTCCAATCGAGCTACGTCAGTA
>FAPP01033079.1:0-20044 GCA_001485965.1 Heliconius ismenius | reverse complement strand
GAATTAGTTTTAATGTTAGCATATCGGTAGGGAGATTTTTACAAATTTCAGTTTGTTAATAGTAATGTTAATTACCCAAATATTATTTTTAAAGAATTAAGATTTGGTACAGTTGTGATTACATTATTTGCATACTTGTTTGTAAGTTCGATTTTAGAGTAGACGGTCTATACTTAAAATAATTAAATTCAATTTGAATGTTGGCATGTACTCTTATATTATAAAGTAATAAACGATCAATTTACGTGAGAATATTTATTAAAATTCTGTCATAATATTATAATAATATAATAACAGGCAAGCTGAAGAAAATGCTCGAGATGAAGATAAAGATGGTTCTAGAATAAATCTACCTATCGACGGACATCCGTTAGCCGGCCGACAGCGCTCGCACGACGACCAAGCGTCTGTATGTATGAATTATAAAAATAAAATTAAACCAGCTTCACGCTGTATCCTACACACAGTAGGGTAGGCACAGGGAACCTAGGGTTAAGACACTCCGTACCCCACCAGGCATTTTTTGTATAGTCGCGGGACTCGGAGTCGCGCTTTGCCTCAACACCTGAGATACAGCATTAAGCTGACTTATTTACTATTTAAGTTTAAAATATGTAGTTAGCCTTATACAGTGTAGAAACTGTATAATGATACTGATAGTACTGCAATTATTATATCGTATGAAAGATACCTCATACATAATATGCTCATAACATAAATAACAATTTTAAATAGAAAAATCAAATAAAAACAACGTAAAATTGCAAAAATATTTTATTAATTCCTTTTATAATAGGTCTGTTCGTGTAATTGCCTCGGCAACAAGCAATGTGAGGGCGCACTGCTCCCAGCACCGACGAGGCCTCTACGGGCTATCAACAATCGTGTATCTCTTACCACTGAACTGGCTGAGAGGGCATCGGTTTAATATTCTTTTTTTAATAGAGAAAAGAGAAGAAAGAAGTGTTGACTGGTTTGGTGTTCTTTGTTAAAACTGGTCACTAGTCAAGAAAGATAATGGTACAATCATTTTATATTTCGTGTATTATTTTTTAAAATATTTTTTTAAACAATTGTTAATGTTCTAAAAAAATTCTCATTATAATTAGTTATAAGTTTAAAAAAGGTTACACTCGGGTATGTTTTTTTTTACTGTTTTCGCTCAAATTTATCTTTTTTTAAATGTTATTTTATACATACTATATTGGTTACATAACCTATTCACTTTACAATATATGATCCAACATAATTATGTTTATAACTGAATATTACTTATAGGTTGGCAATAAGCACGAGACTTAAAAGCATATTTTAATATTTTTTGTATTATTTATACAAATGATTAATTTTTTTAATATTATTTATCTTAATTTAGAAATTTGAACTTATTATCAAAATAAGTCGTTTATATAGAAAAAATCTATAAATATTTTTTATTTCATTTTAAGTTCCAAATATAAAAAAAACTATGGAACATGAATTTTAAGTCACATTTAAATCAAAATATATTATTATATTAAGCTAGATATCCGAAAGAAGTGCCAAAGTATTGTCTATGAGCTGATATTTATTCTCTACCTCTTCTATTCTAACGTTAGCATTTGATATTGTTCCAAATAATAATTATAAATAAACCCCCACATGAAAAAAACTCTGCAAAGTAAACAAGCAACTAAAAAAAAGCTAAAAACGAACGACTATATTCTATTGAATCATGGCTAAGAAACAAACAAAAAAACAAAATCTACGATGCCACAGACATACAGATATATAAACAGACACGTTTAACTTTTGCGCATTGTTTACGTACGAAGAAAATTTTAAGTAAAAAAAAATCTAAAAACAAATAGTTTTTGTACGAAGAAGTAAGTATGGGTGTAAAATTTGTTGAGTTGTTATTTTGCTTGGCTTATGAGTATTGATTTAAGTTAAATATTTTTTTATATTGTTTAATGCTATCGCAGGCACAATGTGAGTAAACGCGACTATTGTGCGTTCGATTTTTACATGAGGTAACATTTTATTTCCTCATTCTGGTAACAAGACTAAGTTCGAAATAGAGTTTAGCCACTCAATACGCTGTATGTAAATGGGGAACCATGCTCAGTGCCCAGTGACCAAATGACACTCGTCCCCCCAGCCTCCATT
The DNA here is from genome assembly GCA_001485965.1 of Heliconius ismenius. Taxonomy (NCBI): domain Eukaryota; kingdom Metazoa; phylum Arthropoda; class Insecta; order Lepidoptera; family Nymphalidae; genus Heliconius; species Heliconius ismenius. The sequence goes on along the minus strand of FAPP01033079.1, from coordinate 17,896 downwards.
TAAATTTGCTATTTAAAATAATCTAGTACATATCAGATTTTTTTTTAATTTCACGCTGTTTCATGCATGATAAGATACCCTGTTCCCCACTATTCAACCACGCTTTGTCTTCTTTCCAGAGCTTTCAAATGAAAAAAAATACATTTTCCTCAGTGAATTGAACCCACTAACGTATGTAATAAGTATATTTAGTAAAAACTAAACTTTATTACAAATGAAATAAGCCAAATTGACAGAAATTAGTTATGTAGCAAAATGTTACTGATACTAGATTTTAAGTAGTCATAAACAGTTTTGCCAAAACTTTTATACATTTTTAATATTTAGATAAAATTTCAAAGCACAATAGCTTATTTGCCAAATTAATATAAAAGATAAAATAATACTCTTACAATGAACAAGACTTACCTGAATATTTTCTAAATATCTAAAGTTATAGAAATTTTGAGTTAGGTCATGTTCATTATAAGGATACGATTTATGTATAACAAAACTAGTCATTACTAATAATATGTTTATTAATAATTTAAAATAGTATTGTAGTAAGTTATAAAGGCACAAATATTATTATTAATATAATAAGAGTAGTGATGCACTTGCATTTATATCTGTGATATTATTTTTGATCTCATTTATTTATATTGACAGCTCAAACGCTATCTATTGATTTTTTGTTTATTAACTTTTTGCAATTATATTGCTGTATAATTTATATTATTTATAAGTTTGTTGCTAAGATTCCTTTGGGAGTAAATGTTTTATTATCATTTTCTGTGTTTTTTTATTAAATAGAAAATTGTCTGCTACCACAATTAGATACTACTGTTATCAGTCTACTTAATATTCTTTTTAAGATTTTGATTTTAAATGAATATATAAATATTATTAAATTTATTGGGAATATACTACAAAGATATATCAACAACTGTACAAAAAATATATATAATTATACAATAACGATATATCAATTTCAGTCGTTTTAGACGAAGTTCAAATTTACTACCTTTGATAGCGACTATGTACTAGTAAACCAACTGGTTGTGGGTTCGATTCCCACTCTAGGAAACGAAATATTTATTTAAATATAATATTTCCATTTCTTCGCTCTGGTATTGAGGAAAAAGCGCGGCGTTGAGTTCTGCCACTTAACACGCAACGTCTCTAGAGTTCGGCGGAAAGTGGAAGAGAACGGAGTGTCTTACCACTAGGTTCCCTCTGCCTACCCTGGTGTGTGCGTGATAGAGCGTGAAGCTGATTAAATTAGATGTAGCAGTCAATGTCTAAAATTCTTGAATTTGAATCTTACAGTATAATAACTTTTCTTTTGAGATTACCACTCAGTTGCAGTAAATTATCTCACAACAGAAATATTCAATAGTTATCTCATGGCAATGACCTACGACTAATTAGTTGTACTATTTAGATTTAGTTTACTAACCTACCATAAAAAATAATGTATAACCCAAAACATTTTATTAGTTCTTCATTATATGTATAATATCAGTTATAAAATAAGTTATGAATTTTTGCATAAAAATTGAAAATTAAGAAAAGAGAAAATCTAAATTATTGTTGCAATTACGAACTCACTCCATAAAATGATGCTATGAAATACAAAAAAAATATTATAAAATATAAGTTAGGCCATTTTTACCGTACCAGCCAGTCTGTATGTATAAAACGGGCAAGACACAAACTTTAACACATTTGTTAAAATGCTTTCTCTGAAAAGAATATTATTTATTTGTTTCTTTATTATAACTTTTATAAACATGTCGTATAGTTTGTTTTTTCCGTCGTCCGATACAGGTGCAAATGGAGTTAAAAAAGCCCCAAGATGTAAGTAATTATATATATATAGATACATATACAGATTCACGCTACATCCCGCACACAGCAGGGTAGGCAGAGAGAACTTAGTGTTAAGACACTCCCTTTGCTATTACGCACCGAATTCGGGAGGCATAGGGTGTAGAGCGTCGGAACTCAACACTGCGCTTTGCCTCGACACCAGAACAAAGAATTGAAAATATTAATTTAAATTGAGTATCGAACCCACACTCAGTCGCGTTTACATTCACACACTTGTGCCCCTGCGCTGCGACTGTCCTCAATTTTTTAAATTATCTTTTATGAGATTTTATCTACTTTCTTTTAGGGAACATGCCATGGATAGGAATAGGTCAATGGTGCAACGGCTGTCCGCCGCTGGGCTGTGACGACGACGAGGCCATCATACATGGTTATTGCTGTGGATGCGCTTATGGACTTGGTAGCATTATTATATTTTAACACTTGTGACGCAGTGGAAACAAGTTTATCTGTACCTGTACAGTGGTTGTGAGTTTGATTCCTAGTCGGGGGGAGGTTTAACTTTAAATATTTTATTCTTCGGTCAGGTTGATCAAAGTACTGTAAAATTCGGGGAAGCGGAGTGAATGTATGTCGTAGTATTGAAGTGGATTCGACAATATGTAACTCCCAACAATGTTATCTTTATTTGTCCCACTTAACACACAAAATAAATGTGCAAACCATTTACGTCACAAGTGACGCTATGAAAGTTCTAATTGATGATTGAATGAAACAGTTATAAGTCGTTTTGATTAATTTTATTGAACCTTTAAATATATTTTTTGTTGTGATCGGAGCAACTATTAATAAATAGTTAAATTATCTAGGCGAAAATGAAAACATCTATCACAATGTATAAAAAGAAAAAATTGTTAACTTACATCCTATTTCCTGCATTTAGCAGGGCAGGCAGAGGGATGTTAGTGTTTCAACACTCCATTCCTTATTTTCAGCATAATATTCGAAATTAAATTTTAACAAAATAAAGATTAATTTTGTAAATTGTAACTTAAAATGTTAACTTTCAGATAACCTGCCGGTACAGTGTCCAGAGTTTCTTCAATGTCCGCTCAACTTGCACGGCCTTTGCCATGACTATGAATACATGATGAGATGCTGCTGTTGACGAATACTTACTACGAAAAAAAAGAATACTAATAGTAATCATATCATATAGTTTTTTCACGTTTAGTTTCACGTTTGTATCACGCCCAGCTGCAGTACTAGCGTAGGTAGAAGGAACCCGGGAACCTAGTGTTAAGACACACCCATATCCCACTTTTCCCCACAATAAAAGAGAACATCATAAAGGACATAAAATGAAACATCATTAAATAGCATACTGTTTTAATTTCTAAGAAACCCTCAATACAGAATTACAGTGGGTTAGCGGATCGATTAAGTAAACTTAACTTCAGTAATAGTATAAAAATAACGACATACTTGAGTAAGTTTCATACTATAGAAACAATAAAATCAAAAGGTCCAATGTTTTAAATACCAACTCGAAATTAACTCTCCCAATATAAAGATTTGAAACACACATGTCTTTTATTTAAAACTTGAGCTCCTATAATTGTATTAGTTTTATTATTGCTTAATTTTAATCACTATAGTATATATAGAAAATATATTTAAAATGGTCAACATTAATAAGATTTAGTATGAACCATAATATTAATTTAAATATTACTAACATTGTGTTTTTGCATGTTAGCTACGGGCTAGCGATGTGAGTGATACTTAAAACACTGAACTATTGAAAATATTATTTGACATCGGATTGCGTGAAAAAATAATTGGAAAAAAAACGAAACGTTTAGGGAATTAGTTTCAAACAAAATAAATGTTATTGTTATATAGGCTAAAAATATTAATAGTTTCAGCTCAAATTACTTCCCCTGTTATAGTGATTTGAGCATGCCAATTTAACACAAATCACATTATACAGTAAAAAAGAGATAATATTACACAATAAGAGAATGCATGTTAAAAGGAGATCTAGTTAATATACATCTCTCAATATGTATAACAATTTTGTCATACCTATATCTTTTATTTTTAATGGTCTGATTTTGCGATGACAGGCGCAAAGTACTTTGCCAGTGTCACGTATAGTAGTAAACACACGAATGATATGATGCAGTAAATTTTGGGAGAAATTATGAACTGATATACACATATGGTAATATACCTATATCTCATTTATTTATTTATCTTGTGCTCATGTCAAAGTGACAGTGACAATCCGATGTCAAACAACACAAATATTTTAATACTCTATGTTCCCGCTTGATCTGAACCGACTACATTACTCTATACATCTGTCTAAACACTAAGGCCAAGTTGCTATATCTACAATTTTGTGTTAAAAAACTACGAGATACAATCAATGAGAAGTTTCAACACAAAATTTCGAACAGCACAACCCCAGTACGCGTTAAAATTAAAAAAATAATAATAATATATCAATATAATATGGAATAACACCCAGTGCAGACGAATATTAAAACGAATTAGTACCTCGGTGACGTTTGAAAGTATAACGCTAAAAGCAAACTAATAGAGAAATTAGCCTACTTGAAATGGACTGAAATTATGAGTTAGCAATCCGTATTAAAAATGGCGGCCCGACTTTTTTTATATTGTAAATATGTATGCTTTTTAGATAACAATTAAATAATGTCTCAGGACTTCATATGAATGCGAAAAAAAAACATAACAAAATTAACAGAATTGTAAAAACGCTCAGAAAAAAAATAAATAAAAATAGACATCAATAAATAATGATAAAATAAATAGAGATTAACTAAACTATTAATCCGACACGGGCCACCATTTTACTTTATATCATACCATATAAAACTCATATCCAAACTTAGATGTTATTTTGGAGTACAGCACAAAATTAATCTACAATATTCAATATTATTCATTATATATATATATAAACACGTATAAACATACATCCATCCATTTCACCTCGACGATAGCAACTTAAGGGAGTTAGCTTAACATTCGCCACTCGGCACTATATATCATTTATTTATTTATTTATAATATAATAAGGATGCGATCATGAATTTGTGGTAATTGCATTTTAACAGCTGGGTGCGGGTTCCCGCCACGACTGCTGCACGCCGCCACCCTGGAAATTAAATATATATTTGTTGATTACCATGATTACTTCGTTTTTTCCAACTTCAAGCATGTAGTTGGGTAGGTAGAGGGAACTTATTGTGAAGACACTTCATTCCTCTGTTTCCGCCGAATTTCGAGGCATTGCATATTAGGTGGTGGAATTCAACTCCGCCCTTTTCCTTTGGTACCAGAGCGAAGTAATGAATGACTATATAAATATATGTGATGATACTATATCATTCTTATCAATGATTACAGTGTATCAATGATTGTGAGTGTCACAATAAACCTACAATTAAACAAACAATTAATAAAATTGTTTTCTTCTCGCCTGTAATAAGGAATTAAAATATTACATAGGCCGTCGTGGCACATGCGCACAGTGTGTGACTATGACCATGACTGGTTGTGGGCTCGATCCCTAAACGAGGAAATTAAATAATAATTAAAATCATTTCTTCACTCTGGGATCGACGAGTTCGACAATGGTCATACCACGTCACCCCTCCACTCCCTTCATCCAACCTAACGCATGACGTAATCCAGGGTTGTCACCACAAACATCACAAATTATGCTAAGGCTAACTAACACCTACCCACCGTATAACACATTCAGCAGCACGACGACTTGCCGGTGTCGATGGGGCGGCCCTGGTCTATCTTCACGGCGGCGCCGGCGGGCGCAGCGCCCGCGGACGGCGGACCCACCCTCGCCTTGATCTCCGCCGCCATCGTCATGAACGCTTGTTCCACGTTGGTGGAGTTCTTGGCTGAGGTCTCCAAGAACGGTATGGCCAGCTGTTCTGCGTATTGCTGTTGGGGGCAAGAAAAATTTTATATATAGTATTCATAATGTCAAATAAAAAAATATATGTTTTTAAATCTATACTTATTACTTGCTACGAAATAACAATCAAATCTATAAACACTATGTGCAAATAGCGGATAATTTCTGACTGAACCTATTTTTTTATAATATGTCAAAAAATAAACATATCTATTAATATAAAAGTGTATCATACTGACGCCCACATTGCAACAGATATTTTAATACTAACCATAAGAATCTAATGAAAAAAACATTAGATATGTCATATATAACTTGATGAGTCAATAATTCACGAGAAGAGTAACTTTATTTAGCAATATTTAAAATAATGTTTATAATATTTATAATTAGATAGACACACTTTCTAAAGTGCCTAAAATGTTCAAAATTATAATGTAAATACTTTATATACATGTCAATGGAGATATTAATATTCATAATTTTAAATGTGGGTGGTGAGTTCAAGAGTGAGAAAACATTATAATAAATAATCCCCCAAGCGGGATTTGAATCAATAAACATTGTGCTGATGCATAAAATGTACCGGCGGCGTCTAATTGCGCCACAATATGAAAATCTCACAATAAAACAAACAACGTTTATACAGCTTCTAAATACTACCATCATACTTGAAATATTTAGTGATCTTGGCATTGATCCAAGTTAAATTAAGAAAAGCTAACCTATTGCAAGAATTTATGTTCACAACCGATTTTTTGTTCCAAACTTTGATAACACATAGTAAACAAAGGCAGAGCACTGCACTTTCTTATCTAAGAAATTAATTAAACCAAACATTGAAGGGGGGAAGCTCTGACAGGAGAATAAAAAAAATTATAATCAATATTTTTAGAAATTGTAGTGATTAACAATGTATAATGTAAAAAATAATAATTGGTTTAGAGAGAGAAATATGGATAGTCTGCAACAACGCCTTCATATACCTGCACAGCAAATCCATAGAATACTAAATTAATCTAACAAATAGTTTATGAAGATTGTGAACATACGAGTCAAAACTCGCGCATGTAAGCGTGCGTCATATTTAACATGAGTTCGGCGACACTTTATATCATATATACACAGTACAGTTACAGCATGTGGGGGTAAATGAAGTGCTAAATGTTACTTTAGTGTTGTGATTTTGCTTGTGGCAGAATGGCGAGGTGCTGAGCGGGTGTGTTCTCATTTTTCGACTTCAGCTGTATTCCGCATACAGCGGTGTAGGCAGAGAGAGTCCTGTATAGACACTCAGTTGCCCACTTTCCTTCAAATTCTGGAGGCATCGCGTGTTGAGTGGCGGAACTCAACGCCACGCTTTGTCTCGACACCATAACGAAACAAAATTGTAAATATTAAATATTTCATTCCCTTAGGTGGGAATCAACCCACAACAATGTAGGTATCCAAAACCTATTCTGTGTTTCAGTTTCTTCTCTTACCTTAGCAGTAGAGTAGTCGACAACTTTCTTTGTGGTAAGATCACTCTTGTTGCCTACTAGCAGCTTGTTCACATTGTCACACGCATAACGATCTATCTCCCCCAGCCACTGTTTGACATTACTGAATGAATCCTGTGGAAATAAGAAAACATGTTTTTTTATAATTTTTTATATTATATATACATTTTATTTGTTTGTTTCCTTTAAGATATAATAACAAAGAGTTCAATAGTAAATTATTAATCTATTGTTTTATGAGTAATTTAATTTATCTAGATTTTATTTCATTAAGCTTTATAAATAGGGAGACACATAGAATGTAGTATTGGGTGAATTTTTGTTTAGTTGTTTATATATTCAATATTATTTTTATTTTATACATTATTAGACAATAACTATGACTATAAAATATTTAAAAATACTTCATGCCAATAATAATAAAAGATTCATAATTTAGATGATAGTGTGTGTGTGTGATGAATATAAGTTCTCGAAGTTGCATATGTGGTTAAGTCTGAAAAAATTGTAAAATATGTTTAAAATATTTTACATGTTTACATAATTTAGGCAAGCAAGCAATTAAAATATTTGACATTTTTATGGAAAAAAAATGCTGCTGCTTCTTGTCCCATTTGAGGTACGAAGTGTATTATAGTAATAAGTGCATCTCTTTACTAAAGGAAATGAAAATTACTTAATTTTCTAAGTGAGAAATAAACTCACAACCAATAAATTTACAGTCCCACAGTTCCATTTGTTGTTTAGTTATATCATTTTCTTTTTATAGAATAAGTACATACTCAATAGTGATTTGATCACCTTGACATTGATTGCAACTTATTTGTCAATTCATTAACATTATGTGAGATGAATGTTAACTCGTTTTATTTGTAATGATATAGACTACAGAGTATTTTTATTAAGATAATGTTTAAATTTCAATTTATAGTAGCAAACCATGGTTTTGAGTTCCACTACTTAACATGGAATGCCGGAACTGAGGAATGAGGTGTCTACTAGGTACCCAGTATACCCTGTCTATCTTAGTATATATGGCATGAAGCTAAAAAAATCCCAATTACTGTTAAGATATAAGCAAAAACAATGACAGCACACATAAAATGTACAATTTAAAAAAAAATAGTTATATTATTTTCATATTATTCATTATGTTATGTTTTGTTTGTAAAATTGAAGGAAGCTTAAAAATTATATTCTACATTGTAGAAGTAATTACAGTAAAGATACTGTAATCACTACTACAAGGTATGTTTTACAAGATGTAAAACCAATAATGAAATAAAACAATTTAGCCATACAAGCATACTATGATCTAGATAAATATGTAAACATTACCTGGTCTGTGCAATCATAAACAATAATGATTCCATGTGCGCCTCTGTAGTAAGATGATGTTATAGTTCTAAATCTCTCTTGCCCTGCTGTGTCCCATATTTGTAATTTTATTGTTTTGCCATCTAAATCTAAAGTCCTAATTTTAAAATCCACTCCGATAGTGCTGATATAACTCTCTGTGTATGTATCATCAGCAAATCTGAGTAGAAGACATGATTTTCCTACACCAGAGTCACCAATCAACAGCAGCTTAAAGAGGTAATCGCTAAAAACAATGACATTAATTACTGTAAATCTCATCTGATGCTAGTGCACAATTAACGTCAATAAAGTGCAAAACGATAAACACGCATAAATCTTCGACCTCGTTGGAGGCGTATCTTTGTCTTATTAAACAAAGAAGACAAAATATACAATAAAATTAATTTAAAGTTATACATAATGCGTGGTATTTGTTTTTTTTACATTGGCGGAAGTGAAAAGCAAGATCGTAAGAACACCCTTCACACAGATTTTCATGATTACGTTTCGATTCTGTTGGTACTAAGATTGTAATGAGTCACCGTTCGATTTTATAGTAACGTAATTTTCAATACTTTTAAATGAGTCTAAAGTATCTTGTTTCTATTATTACTTAAAGTTTACTAGATACTTTATCACTAAATTAACATGCAAAAATTGAAAAGAAATTCTGCCCATCCTTGTTTCACATAAAACAATATATAAAAAGACTTACTATTCGGGATTCATTTTGTACTATAATAGTGTTATAATCACAATAATGCTGAACTAAAGTTTGTAGAATTTAGTAAAGTTCTTTGTTTCGAATATAGTACAGCGCAAAACACAAAAAAATTATAATATTATACGTAGAATAATGGCCGCCGACACTAAGACACCCACACTGACGTAAGTCAGAAATTCACTATATGGCAGGAGTGCCACTTGGCAAAAATGAATTACGTTCTGAAATGGCAATGTTTATTTTGCAAAATATATGTTTAAATTTTTTAAAGTAATAGGAAGTGTAGGATGAATAAATAATTATTTTTAAGATACCAAAAATATATATTATTTTAAATATGATTTATTATAATAAATTATTTAGTGATATAGAGAAAACTTTATATTTGAAATATCAAACCATTCAAAAAGGACATATTAAACATAATATACAATATATATACTATTAAATATTAGCAAACACTATATTGGTTAATAATTATATGTTATTTTGAAGTTTATCTCTTTAGTATAGTTAATTCCTAAGTTACACAAATATATTGAACTAGATTAAAATGATTACAATATTTGATCATTATAAATTTTCTTTTAGTTTATTTATTGTAGAATAATATTTCAAAGACTATGATTATCCATATGTAAATAATTTATCCAATTATTGAATGAAGATGTCCATACACTGATGTATATAGTAATCAATGTCTGGTAGACGCTTATTATCTTACCTATATTATTTCAAAAAGACGAAATATGCCCAAATATAATATAAATAATAAACAATAGAGGTAAACTTATTTCGAATAAAACAAATGGATAACCCATTTATATTATTTATTTCTTAGTAATATATACATGATGTAGGAAAAATCTAAACACTTAGTGATAAAATATAATCAAAACAACTCATGGTGCATAAACTACACGTTTTTGTAGAACTTAAAGTATCATCTCTTGTAAAATACATAGAGGTATCTTCCATATATATAAACTTCTGTCTTTGTAGCCAGCAATGATCTGTAACAAGAAATATTAATAAATATATATAATATTTTACTTCACGCTGGTATATTTAATATTAACTATGCAGTAAGTAAGATGTTATGGATTTTTTTATATGGTAAACATTTCAGTACACAAAATGAAATAAAGGTTTTTTTTAATGTTTAGGTGCATGGAAATGGAGAAGATTCCTGTATATTCAGGGAGAATATCAGAATAATATTCAGAATCAGACTTCCAATTCCCACTACTTTTAATTATAGTGTATTGATTATAGTGTATATTGAGTCAAATGCAAAGAACCACTGTTTTGTCACATTGGGCAATTTAATTGTAATTATTTTATTAAATGTATATTGAATCCATAACCACAACTATTACGATCAAACATTGTCCTACTATATATTAACTTCATATTATGTTCTAAATCATAAACTCTATGTAACATGTTTATTGAGGTAGTAGAATATTACACATTTTTTCACTTATGTATAACTTATTGGAAGCACACAAAAATTACATTTAAATATTTAAAACAATATGGTCAAAAAAATATTGAATACATAATAATAGTAAAAGCCAGAGCTTTGATACAGATGTAATAAATAATGGATAGGCTGTGAACAGTATTAAATACATAAGTAACAAATACACATATGCAAAGATAAAACATTTATTACATACCTTACTGCCAACAATAGCCAATGAGAGCAACATAAGGCTGGGCCCTCGTATCTGAGCGAAGGGCTGGCCCTCACCCTCTTTGTAGACATAGACACAGCCATCGTAGCAACCTGCAAATAGCAGCCCACCACTAGCGCGCAGACACACTGCGCCTTTACCACCCTCGTGTGTACCAACGTGGGACCCACTCTGGAAATAAAATAACAAAATAAATATTATAATTGACAAAAAACAAAAATATATTTGAAAACAATTCTTCCTCTGTAGAGAGACTTGACTTCACACTAAGTTCTTCCTATGTACAATCCTAAATTAGAAAATGGTGAATGGAACATTTCAACATTTGGAAAATTTTCAAACTGAGAAGGATTTTAGTATACTCACAGTATAATCAAAAACATGTATTTGACTGCTGCTCGTCCCACAATACACTTTGCCGTCTTCATATAGCAGTGTATATACTGTCATTTTAGGTCCGGCCAATGTCCTCAGTAGGAGACCAGTTTGTGCATCTTTTATTGTGACATTTTCCGACCTGGCTGCCACTAAGAGTACTTTACGGGGCCCTTCCTTCATGGCCCTTAGAGCTAAAATGTTCTGGTCTGAGAATTTTACTGAACTAACTGGTATTAACATGTTGTTCTGTAAGAATAAAAAAACAAAAAAATGTAAAAATGGTATTGTGAATAACTAAATCTGTTTTATTCTAAAAAATAATTATAAGGTTTAAATTAAAAAATAATGTGGAGCTATTTTAACATTAATGAAGTTTTATTACATAGTAAGGATAAAATAATATATGAACATTCTAAGGTAGCTTGACTTGTACTCATAAATTTTAAAAGTGTATAATAATTTCGACGCCGATTATATATTATAGCTTAGTAATCAGAAGTCATCATAGTTGGTTTTTCACAAATACATAACATAACTTAGTTTTGTTATATCCTTCTCTTCATATAAAATATTAAAATATTCAATAAGTTTGCAAGCTCTTTTTGTTTTAGTTATAAAATGATTAGCCAATAAGAATATATTGTAAGCATAAACCAAAAACTTGAAATGATCATACTTTGCATTCAAATTGTAGTACAAATCCTGTCCTTGTACCGACAAACACTGTATCCCATGCCCTATCCATTGTTTGTATTGGACTTAAAACATTGCACTCGGGTCCCTTTTCTAAGCCAGTCTGAAAAACAAAGGCAAAATTGTTAAATGTTGATATTTTATTAAAACAACAATTTGTTATAAATTTAGTATTTTATTTTAATGTAATGTTTGCATTCATATCTGAACAGAAATAAATATTTTTTATTTACAGCATTAACTTCTGTAGGAAAAATATCAAAATTTAATATTCATATATAAGAAGTATAAAATAATATAAAAGTTTTACCTCTAAATCATAATATCGTATTCGAGAATCCAGAGACCCAGTGTACACAGTGGTTCCATGTTTTTCCTTGACAATGGTTAAACATGTGACAGCGAGATTAGAACCTCGCAACGTCGTTATAAGTTGCCCTTCGTTATTAAAGTAATAGACGTTGCCATCTACACACGCCGCTAGGAAGTTGGCTTCCACGCACTGAAATAAATGAAATTTTGTATTTTGTAAACAGACGAAAATACATACAGTAAAAAACTGTTTTTTTGAGGTAGTTCCCACGAGGCGAAATAAAATTTTTATTTCCTTCCACAGCGTGGCGTAAAGTTTCGCCATTCAACAATGTTTAGTGATGAGTGAGGAAGGAAGTATTTTAACACTAGTTTCCTCATGCCTAACCTGTCATAATGCGGATACAGTGTGAGCTAAAAAAATTCTTTATATATTTTTAAATGGTTCTTTCCAAATTATAATACAATGATATCTGAAGCTTGTACTAACCTCTATAGCGAGAACTGCATCAGCATTACCTGACACCACAAGAGAATCGCGACGCAAGTTTTCATCTGCAGAGTAATCATACACTTTACATTCTTCATTCTGACTCACTGTCGCCAAGACTTCTTCCATTGACGACTGACTGTTATCTAAGATTATTTCCTCGCTTATTGGAACAGGCACAGACTCAATGACTTCCTTATCTTCCACACATTTAACTTCGCAGTTGTCTCCCACTACTATGTCCTCTGATACATCGAGCATATCAAGATGCAAATCATTTACAATTTCATCCACGAAAGCAACATCGTGTTTCATTGGCAATTGGTCAGAAATTTCCAACATGTTTACGATGCTTTCATCAATTTTCGGTTCTATATTTATTTCATTAGTATTTTTCTCGAGTTTATTAGAATGTAAATATTGAAAAAAATCATTACGACCGAGCCTTACTAAAACGACAGAACAATCTTTCAATTGAATGTTAGTGTTATTAGTAGATTTTTCTACACTATGGGAATCTTTTTTCTTTCTAACTTGTTTCTTTTGGTTTTTAGTTTTTATTTTTGGTTGAGGTACTTCTAAGTCATCTAGAGATATAATATCCTCTAGGGGCCTATCATCTGTAATTATTTGTTCTATCAAAGATATATTTGGGGACTTATGTTTTTTGATTTTCCTTCCCCCAATGGACGCAGGGCTTCCTGATTTAACAGACTCATTTCTCGAAATTTTACGACGACGACTTCTTTTTTGTATCGTTGGGGATTCTCTGATTTGGTCTTCACTAACACTTTCTAGTGCTATTTTCTCAAGTTCTTCTTCAGGCAAACTCGTCAAATCATCAACAATAGTATCCTCAGTTAACATATCTGATACAATTTCATTTTCTTCATCAAATGGATCAACATTTAATACTGTCATTCCTAATGTTTGCATTGAATTGACACTAGTCTCCTTACTTTCTATTGAATTGTATAATTTAAATTTCTCTTGCAATAAAACTTGTATTTCCAAATCGATTTCTTTCATTCTTTCAAATGCGTCATTTGACTTCCTATCTGGTTTATCAGGAATTATTAAATCGGTTTGTATTGCTTTGTGAAAAAAATTCTTCTCTTCAGTTTGTGTCTCTTTTGTGGGACATTTTCTTATAACTTGTACAGCGACATGTCTTTTCACGATTTGCCTTGAGATTGATTTTTTCTGCTTATTTGCTTTGTCAAGAGGAGCTTTTGGCGTTGTAGTGATCGTTGGCGTTGGTGCGGTATTTCTATGAGCATGATGTATACTTATTTTTCGTGGTTGTTCAGTAAACATATCAATCGTTTTAAGTTTAGTTTTAATTTCTGACTTTGAAGGAGTTTGATTACTAATATTAGAATTATTGTCAATAGGACTAGTGGTCTGACTGGATGTGGAATCTTTTCGTTTATTAGTATCAGTTGTCTTTTTAGGGGTTTCTTTTCTCTTAACATGTTTTTCTGTATAATGCTTATCAATAGTGGTGACCTTTTTATTATCTTTACATGCATTTTTATTCTCTTCCTTAGGAAAACATGGATGAAGCATGGACCTTGATGTTTCCAATTTTTCCGAGGCTTTCCAAGCGCAATCTTGCTTGTTTGAATCAGAATGACACGATTCTAATTTCTTTCTTTTCTCCTTTCGATGTGATGGTCTCTGTTCAATAGATCTCTTACGAGAATTAGTTGTTGTTAAAGATTTTAATGTATTTGTTAGATTGTCTGTATTTTCGTTATTTTTAGTTATATGTTTAGGCTCAGTATTAATTTTTTCACTTGTGTCTTCGTGTACACTATTAATATCTTTATCTTGTACTAACATAGTGGAATTAAGATTTGGGAGTACTTGTGTATTCTGTAAGCTACTGTTATCTTTTGTCTTTTCCGGGGGACTTGTGGTACTTACTGTAACATATGATTTTACAGGTGACTTAGCTGTGTCTTTTAGTTGACTGTCTATAATATCAACCATGATTCTAGAATTTTTATCAGGTGACTGTGGTTCTAACTTTAAAACTTTGTTGGTAATATTTGAGGTAACATTACTTATAATACTTTGATTAGGAATAGAAATGTCATAATTTTCTATAAAGTCATGATCAACGGCCACATGATATTGCTGATCTAATTCTGCAAATGGGTCATCCTCTTCAGATATTTGCTCTTCGACATTGTTGAAATATTGTGGTTGTATGGAGGTTTTATTTACATATTCAGTATCTTCATTCTCGACAGTTCTGTAAAAATCGTGTTCAGAGGAAGTACTCACTTCGGCACTATAATTATAACTTTTACTTCTTGCCCTTCTATGAAAAATTGGTTTATCAGATACATCATAAGTCTGTTCATTTTGTTCGTATGAAACATAATTGCCGGAAACACCATCTGAACTCTTACGTCTTTGTGTGTGTGACAAACTTTGTGAAAAGGAGCTTTGGGAATATTCTTCATAGCTACCTTGTTTATTTACATATTGTTCACATGCTGTTTGTTGTTTTACATATTGGTTATAGTTATGAAGTTCTTCTTGATTTGGGTATGAAGAGTCATCTTCGCTTATACTAAGCTTTTGTTCAAATTCATCAATTTGCAATACCTTAGTTAACTCTGCCATCACAATCGGTTTTATGTCTTCCAGAAATACTGTATCTTGGGGATCGAGTATACATTGCATTTGTTTTAAAAAAGTATCCTCGTATATAGTGTTATTATCATTTTCTATAAACTCTGCCCTTGTACTGCAAAGAGATTTTTCAGCAGTTGACCTTAGGTGTCTATTAAAGCTATTCTGAGACTCGGTTATCAGACTACTAATAGCATATTCAAATTTATGTGAAGAATTTGGATTATCCATGAGCTTATGAATCTTCTCCTTATCCATTTTAAAGAGTTGGTGCACAATTTTATTTTTAATTTTAGCACAATTTGTTTTGGCAGTGTGCTTTTGTTTTTGATATCGTTTTTTGGCAGGCTCTTGCTGATTATGTGGTAAGCAATCACCTCTCTCGGATAACCCATGATTATCCACAATACTACTGTTTTGACTATCATTATAATTTTTTGTGTTCTGAGGTTCATTGCGGTTTAGTAATCTTTTTCTTACTATATCAACAGTGTCATCCACTGACCGACTAAATGTACGAGAGTTATCAATTGTAGAAAATGAATGAGTTGGATTGCATCCATAGTGATCAGAAGCTGGAGGTCTATGTCCTGTATAAGTCTCTTTATCTAAATTATGGGATTTATTGTGAGGTCTCTCAATAGGCTGTTGTATGTTAGTTTCTGGAGCCCAGGGATTTGAGAAAGGAGGATGTCTGTAACTTTCCCCTTGATGACTATTAAAATGCCGATGGTCTACATCACCCATGCTATTAATATGTATACAGCTATCATCATAAAATTGATGATTGATTGTGGTATCTTGAAAAGTGTTTCTGTGGTCATTACTAAACCTGGATTGTTGTAGCATTGGTAGCATCTGTCTTTCACCTTGTTGGTGAGGTTTTTGATATGGTTCATGATGATCATTGTATCTATTGAGTTTGTTAATTCTATGTCTATTTCTTTCTATATTTTCAGATATATTTTGATCTTGATTTTCGGAATGAGGATGGTACGGTGGTCGTAACGACCTTAAAATTGGTGGCGGGAATCTGAAAATAAAATAAGATCGGTTCTGTATATTAAACAAGCCATATGTAATTGGAAATAATGCAAAACTTTGCAAATAATATACTTCTAATAGCTAATTCTTGTAGTTAATTGATAAAATAATAAAATTTGTGGGTAAGCACTTTTTCATTTTGACATAAATTAATCAGTGATGCTCGATTTTCAAGTCAATTTACATAAATAATTGCCACTTACCCAGGCGAATCTAATAACCTATAGTTTCTGGAGCTTCTAAAGTGAGAACTTTTGCTACTCCAAGACTTAAAATGTCTTGGATTTTCATTGCGCCATCCATCATTTCCTGCATGACCTCGTCGCATCTTGTCAAGTTCACTTCATATTATAACACATATATGAGATTTACATAAATGTATTCGCACTTATTAAATATTTTTATAATGTTTTTAACAATAACATCAATTTTTATCAACAAAACAAACAAATTGGATCAATTCAGTTCTGTACTCTGGATGTTTAAAAACAAACAGATAGAATAGACAGAATGAACTAATGTCAAAAGTAACCATTTTATTTTTTTATTAAAGAAATTATTTATAGCTGTATTTTTAGCTTTATTCAATTTATCTAAACATTTATATACAAATAATTATATTATAAATGATTATTATATTATATGGAAATGATCAATCATAAACGACATTTTTTTATCTGTTTCATAGTGTCGATTATCGCGGGAAATTTGAACTAAACGATATTATTATCTATATTATTATTTGTAGAAACATCACTTTAGAATAATAAAAATAGCATTCTCAATATTAATTTTCATTTTATAATTAATAGAAATTAGTCAAAAAAGTTAATTAACTTGTTTTATACCCTATGAAATGTTTAAAAACGAACACGTGTTCTGCAAAAATCTATGTGAAAATAACTATTTTCATTTAAGCCTTACAAGAAATTTATTTACATTTATATAAACAAATGTATTATAAATTATTATAATTATTTTTATAGAAATATCCAAAATCACTTTTTATAATAAAAAAAACTCTAAATTATTTTATTTTTATGTCCTGTTTCTGGCGAAAGAATCCCTCTTTTAACCGACAAAAACAATCTGGCAACTAATACATAATTATGTCGATAAATAATAATTACTAGTGCTTGAGCTTTTAAAACAATATTTTTTGAACTAAGCAGTTTTTCCAAATAACATGATTTCGTTTCAATCTAAAAACAATATTCATTTTTGTAGCTTAATAAGGCTCGAGTGCGTGTGTCAGAATTTATTTAT
>FAPP01033051.1:540-13156 GCA_001485965.1 Heliconius ismenius | reverse complement strand
TTTGCACGTTGAGTGGCGAAACTCAACGCCGCGTTTTACGCTTTTTTTATATAATGCCTTTATACATTTCACTGTACTACCTTTTCCAAATAATCTATGAACTAATTACCACCATCGAATATTGGTTAGATGGAAAAACTTCAACTGAACGAAAAGGCATTCATGAATATTCATATTTTAAAAAAATATATTCTACCAATATACATACATACATTTAATATACATAAATGTATGAAGTAACCAGAGGTTGCGAATAAAATTAGTTCACAACGAATACGGCACGATTGCCAGCGAAGTGGCCAGGAGGCAATTAAAATTAGTAATAGCCAGGAGCGCCGACATATATAAAATATATTTAATTAATTTATACTATACTGTGGTCGCGTAGTTGTAAGTTGCACGTTGGTTTATACTAACCAATATTCTCATTGTATTGGAATGATATTTTCGATTTTTTGTGGTCATTGTGGCACAGTAAGGAAGAGCGAAAATTGTTAAATAAATAAAAAAAAAACAAATACTGGTAAAAAAATGTAAAGACTAGTCTTTGAAGAATCTGTACACAAATGTTAATATTCTTACCTCCAAACCAAATAAGGAAGCGTCTGCGCTGTATCCGGTCGATTTCCGCTGCAAAAACTGTGGAAATCCCCTTCAAGTACGATTCAATGTTTTTGTAGACGGGAAATATAAAATTATTTGGTAGAAATAGTATATTGAGGCCTGTCGTGCGACTGTAAACGCGGGTCGTGGGTTCGTTTTGTACTCGAGAAAACGAAATATTGTACGGAGGTGTCTTAACACTAGGTTACCAGGTTTAATCCGTTTATCTCCCTGTATATGCAACTTATGAGAACTTATTAAATATATTGAAACATAAATCTGTAATATTGAGAATTTGCAAAAATATTTTTACCAGCCCTTTTCCTAAGTGTTCTGCTTTTTATATTAGGGATTACATCAAGGACTTTAATGCATGTACGAGTTCATCATTCATGGCTGAATGATGAAATACATACATTAAATACATACGAGTACATCACCATGCCTGGAAGGAATCAATCACTTTTAGTCATAGGACCGCCTCTTAGCAATTTATAATTTTATAAGCTGTTGCGAATAGGGGAGGGTGGTTAATATTAAGGTAATCTAATCCAAATATCCAAAATAAAAAAGAGAGTGGAGTGACATCGAAATATTACAATTTTAGTGGCGGAACTACTCGGCTATTGTAGAAAAAAAAAACTTAAAATATAATCATTTCCAACTATAGAAGTCAATATAGTAGTTATTTGTATATAAATTTATAGCGATCTCTATCCTCCAATTTGCGGTTATGATAATATCAATAGGGGTGAGGGTGTTTTTGGGGTAAAATTCATAATTGTTCAGGGACACTGGAGGCAACATTCCAATCATATCGTACGCGATTGAAAAGTTAAAGCAGCCAATGTGATTAAGTTCCCCGTTACTTCCTTATATTTATTACTCTGGTGAAACTTCTTACATACTTTCCAATGTCAGAAATGAATTCGTGGGATAATGAGTTTCTGACTTAACAAGATAATTAGAAATTGTAAAGTTTTAAAGGGTTAAATTGGGGTTATGTTATTAGGGTGTATCTCGCATATATCATTGTAGGCAGAGAAAACCTAGTGTTAAGTCACTCCGTTCCCCGCCTTAAGCCTCACTCTGTATTGAGTAAAGATTTTTATCTTTAACAACTTCTTTAAAAACAAAAGAATTTACTCCACAAGCCATATGATAATGGTTGGTGATTTTTATATGCCCCATCCGTACTCGTCGAAATGTGAAAGAACGTGTTTAAATTACGCGTAATATGGTGAAAAAATGTCTCAAAAAAGTTCCTTTTGCTTTTCCCCTAAATATAGTCTACGTAAAATGAAATAAAAATATTAATTTAACTATATTTATAGTTTCCTCAGTGATAGGTCAGTCAAACTTATAAAGAGGTTAGCGTCGTGGCGGCGCCGCGGCGGATATCAGACCCCTACTTCTGTACCCCCACTCGCCGGATATGTACAGATAGCAAAAAAGAAATGTCTTAATTAATCATTTGTAATCTTTAATCGAAGATTTAAATAAGATATTATGTACTCGTAAATATGACATGTTGAGTTTCTTGCCAGCTCTTCTCAGTGGAACTGCCTTCCGAATCGGTGGTAGCTTAGTGTTTATTTGACGATTCAAAAGTACTTACAATAGTCTATTTGAATAAAGAATATTTTGAATTTGATAACATTTTATATTTTACAATATTGTATTTTTTTAAACCATGGCACAATTGTTAAGGTTGTAGTTTTGATTCTCACATCTCTCTCTAAAGTAAGTCTTCTCGTAAAGGAAGCACGGCGTTAAATTCCACCAATCAACATTGTAAGGGGAAACAACGCAAATCTGCTCACATAATTATTTTGCGAACGGTACCCAGCACTCATTCTAAAGACCTTCCGATGGACTCACAAAAACTTAGACGAAGGAAACGGGAGAGTCATTTATTTTTATTCGCCACTATTGTTTAGTTGATTCTCATTGGACTGGCGTTACCGGTTTTATGTCTACCGCCGTTACTGTGACGAGAATGCTTATTTATTTGCGTTTACATCACCCCAGATACAAGTTTTACCAAATAAATTACTGTTTTGGTCTTTCAAATGAGTTTGTTATTCATAATATTGGGGTATTGGAGGGTAGTTTGGGTGTATTTGTTTATTAGGTATTGTTTTTTACTCATGGAGAAGGTAGTTACTTTAAATCCAGTGAGATATCGATAATTCAAGATATTTTCACATCTACGAAATTTAATTTAAAAAAGTATATCTGATTTTGTTTTTTTGTGTCAAATGCGGGTAGAAAACGGAGAACGATGAGTCTTGACACTATCTAACATATACCTACGCTGCTAAAAGAAAACGATAAGAAGATATCATTAAGTATACATAACTATTTCCAACATTTATTTCACTCTTCAAATAAAACAAAAGTATTTATAGATGTTCAATATAATCAATTCCAAATCTAATTAAGAAGTTGATTAAGATTCGAACCTCATTACGCAGCCGGCCAACATATTACAATGTATAGGGAGGAAGCTGCTCCTTGTAAAAAAGGTAACAAATAGTCGGGGCCGGTACCTTGCGTTGTTAGCCACTAATGAAAGTCCGTATATCATTCTGACTGCCAAATAAAACCTTGGAATTAGTAAACATTGTAAGTTAAGAGATATTAGCGAATATGCTTAGGTTTTTCTAGGCAGAGGAACCTAATGAGGAAATACCCGTTCACCACATGCTGTTCTAATTCGAGCACTACACAGTCTTTTGTGTTATCTAAGCGAAAAAAAAATAGGGAAATAAAAATAATATAGATATATAGATGGATAATAATAATAAATCTGAAGAAATAATTATTTACCTTGTTCATGTTCTTCATTCTGGGAATAAGGCAAAACGTAGCATTGACATCCATCACTCAGCACGTAATGCCTAGATAATTCGGCGGAAAGTGGAACACGGAAGAGTTAAATTGTCTTAATGAAAACGGAGTGTCTTAACACTAAGTTGAAGTCCGTGAAGCTAGAAAAAATTTGAAGAAAAATAGTAACATTTTTCAGACACAACTTTTAAGAACTCTATCGCTTACACTTTGACAGAGAAAAATTCATTTATAAGTTTAATTAGAACTTCCGACAAAGAAACTAAACTTTAAGAAAAATATCGACACAGTTTTGGTTTTAAAGTAATGAATATACCTTACTATTGCGTTTTGAGAGTATTTGTTTTTTTCTTATAACTAAACTTATCAGACAGTAAAAGTAAGCGCAGCGTAGAGTTCTGCCACTCAACGCACAATCAAAATGACGGAAAGTCGGATACGGAGTGTCTTAACACTGGGTTCCCTCTTTTTACACTGTACCGTGCGGGATACAGCGGGAAGCTGATTTGATTTTTAATTTGACTATATAAAAAATCGAACCTACAAACCATCTTATACAAAATCTTCTTCTCGCCACTCTACAATAGTACCGACAAATATATTCTACGCATATTACGTTACAAAGCTAATATTTCAATGCCAATATAGACGCTATTTTCCCGTTCGATTTCCAATTCTGACACGACAACAACGCCGGCTGGCGCACACGTGACTTACCGATATTAGATACTGATAGCTCGAGCTAAGTCTGTATCAATACGTACTAGAATGTCAACTATATGCTTTATGGTAAAGGAAGATTTGTGTTTGAAATTCTATTCTTACCAGGATTGGTTAGGAATAGAAGACAGAATGGGGCAAGGGTATATTGGCACGGGTGGCATGCAACTGGAAGGGCGATAGATTGTGGGTTCGATTACCAGTCGAGGAAATTAAATATTTTCGATTCCTCTGGTAAAATCCTCGTTGTAATTAGACGAACAACTGAAAACGGTTTGACACTATGTTTTCTTTTGAACATGCACGCCCATGTTTAATATTCTTTTTATACCTTAAGACTCTCCGTACCCCATTAAAACATTTGCGTTCTCCACTTTCCGCCGAGTTCGTAAGGCATGGCGTTTCGAGATGCGGAACTCAACGCTAGAATTTGTCTCGTTCATAGAGCGAAGAAATAAAGATATCAAATATTTTATTTTTCATGTAGGAATCGAACCCGTTGCGTTAGCAGTCGCATGCTTTGGTCTCAATAATGTGTTGATAATAAAACACAGCTTTGCTAGGGCATAGTCAAATCACTATCAACTATTGTTGTATTATAATTTTTTTTAATAATATACAGTTTAAAAAATTTAAATATACTATTTATTTACTATAGCAAATAGTAGTAACAAGAAAAGTAATGCGGCGTTAAGTTTCGATGTTCAAAATGCAATGACATCTCGAAAATAGGGTGGAAAGTGAAACAGTGTGTCTAAACACTAGGTTCACTATACCTACTATATTCGAGATATAACGTTAAGCTAAAAAATATTTGTGATGGCTAAAAAAAACACAAATAAAAATAAAATTTAACCCGCATGCGTGTTATTTACATTTAAAAAAATAAACTCTACACTGTGAGTGCTGCAAACTTTTTTCTGAATATTTTTTAAACAGAACTTTGTCCTAATCAAATTGAATGAAACCCAATTGAAGCTTTTTGTTTCATTTGGAAAAGGGTAAACAGAGAGATCTTAGTGTCAAGACACTCTTTTTTGCGTCTTTTAATTTGAAACAAGTTGTGTGGAGTGAAAAAAGGAACGGTGAGTTCATATAACGCAAAGAAGAATATTACATGGCTGTAGCGTGTTATTTTAGTTCATTACATTTTTTTCTGAGTTTTGTTAATTATACTATTACATACAATATTATGTAGCCGTTGTGGTGCAGTGGGTGTCTCACTCCACGTCTGATTGTCAACGCGACGGTTACGGAGTGCGTGTTGAGTGGTGGAACTCAACGCCGTTTCGCCCCGACACCAGAGCGAAGAAATGGAAATATAAATAAAATAAATATTTCATTTCTTCGAATGGGGATCGAACCCACAACCAGTCGCTTTACACGCTACAGGAACATTTTGTGGCCTGATCTCTGAAGAAAAAAGAAAGTGTCCATACTACAAAAACTCAAATAAACATTAAAAAAGCAAATTCATTGTATCCGCCGATCAAAAAGTTATTGCAAAGATAGCACATGCTGTACAAGCTATTTTCTTGCCAAAAAAACTGGCTCGAACGCGAAGAAAACTTGCACGATCGCGTCGAAACGGCGATCGACTGTAAGGAAGTGCTCTCATAAATAAAGATGCGAACTTGTGGACCACTTTACACGAACTTTACAAGGCATATGATACGACTGACTGAGCAATGAAAACTTCGATGTGAATTTATTGATGTGTTGGTATAAGTTTTTGTTTGACCTAAATTTGGGTATATTTTTTATAAATATAAGAAAGAAATGGGAAACGTAAAAAGTATAGTATTTCTTTATTTTATCCACCTTTTTTGTTACTTCACGCTGTATCTCTCATAAAGGCAGACGGGACATAGTGATCAGACACTATTTCTTATTTTCTCCAAAAAAATCATGACTGTTACACATACACAATAGCCTTATCACACGCAGAGAGATGAATCATTTTGTTCTTTATATAATTAAAATAACCACCAATCTTTGTCTCAGTAAAAAACTAGGTATAAGACTTATTTATCATCATGTATTTTAATTTAAAAAATCAACATAATCAATCTCAAACCGCGCTTTGATATTATCCGGAATTATAGAATCGAACTTTTCTAAAAATATTTTTATATCCTAGTGTGGATATAAAAAAAGTTGCATTTGAAAAATATAATTGAATGACTTTTCAGTATGTACCTTAAGCCTGAGTTTCTCTTTTCGGAGAGAAAGTAGTGTCTTAACACTAAGCTCACTATGTCTGCCCCATAGAGACTGTAAAAATAATATTTATTCTATCAGATTAAAATCAAGTATTTGCTTACATTGTGTTTGTTATATTTAAATTGTTGAATATTTGTCGGCAAGGCTACGACCATGCTACGTCGCGACCATGTAGCACTGTAGACTGTAGACTTGTAGACTACCGTAGCATTTGCTCTTGAATTTCCTAACTATATAAATGTTTGAATAGCAATAGAGTACAAATTGAAATTCTTAGAAAGTGAAAATCTTATATGAAAGAATGTAATTCCATAAGAAATATATTTGATACATGTGTTAGTTCTACTAATCAGCTTCACGTTGTATCCCCCACGCAGTTATGTAGGCAGAGGGAACGTAGTGTTTACACACTCCTTTTGCCACTTTCTGCTAAATTCAGTAGGCATTGCATGTTGAGTGGCCAAACTCAACGCCACGCTTTACCTCGACTCCAGAGCGAAATGAAAATATAAATTTAAATTAATAATTCATTTCCCCGAGTGGGAATCGACCGCACAACCGTTGCGTTTACTGCCACACACTTAAGCCCCTGCGCTACGATGGCCTCATTTCCATCAATTATAACGTTCATTATAAATTTAATTTGAATTATTCAAAAACGAAGTCAGTACAGTTAAAGCGAACTAGCGATCGAATTATTCTCCAAGTAAAACATTCTCGAAGTCAAATGTACATTCGTAGACAAATACACTACGTCGGCACTGAAGCGTGGCAAGTTGGCTTTTGAATTTTCTTAACTTCAACGTGAATATTTCAAGAATACCGTTGAAAACTTTGTGAGGAGAATATAGCGATAAATTCTTATTTAAGCTTATATATCTATTCCTGTCTTTGTGCGTTTTAAAAATAAATATTTATATTAAATAGGTGGTAATTGTGGCTAAAGTCGTAGTAGCACAGCGGCAGCGGTATTTGACTATAAACGCGATGATTGTGGGCTCGATTCCCAGTCGAAAGTATAAATTACTTTTATTTCTCATGGACCTACAGTAATGAAACTAGCCCGTGCTAGTGCCTCATAACTACGTCATACGTATATTTTATCGTATACACGCGTCGGTTACGTTGAAGTGTAAAGAAAGAAATTGTACAATTGTAATTAAATCCGTCTCTCGTGGCTCAAAGAACATTCTTGACTTCCCGTTTTTTTATTTGCCACTTTTTCCCTCAAATTAAATTTCGTTGAAGCGGTGAAATACTCAAAATTTACGTCGGTGCCAGTATCACGTCTATTGCTACTCACCTTCATTTCTAAATTTCAAATTTCATTTCACTCCAATTTTATTGGAAAAGTTAAGCAATATTATATACTGAATACACTGCTTTAAAGTTTATCAACTATTCATAAAAAAATACATTGTTCATCAATGGAAAATTTTATGTGACCAAGTAGTAAGAAAAGAAAATAATTCTTGAACACAACGCTGTTATTGGTGATTGTGTGTGGGGTGGTGGAACTCAACATGGCGCTTTGCCACGAGGCAATAATATTTTCTGGTAACGATACCAGAGTGAGTAAATGAAAATATTAAAAATTTAATTTCCTCGAGTAGAAAACGAACCAACAACCATCGTATTTACTGTCAGAAGCACATTCTGACGTAAAAAAATATTAGTTACGCTAATACAAAAGATTCACATTCTTTCCGTCTGTATGTTCGTCCGTGGAACAGAGAGCTCAAATTCCACTCAAATGTCGTATTTCTTTTATTGACTTCCAAGTTTATTAGTTAAATTCCACCTGCTAGTATTGTCATCCAGTGGAAGAATATCGACAACTTAGTAACATATTAAAAAGATTTATTAAGCAAATGTCATAACTATAAGAACTATAGTAAATATACTCGAGGCTCGTAACAAAATGACGTGGCGTGGCGTTATGTTAGGCCACTAAACACGCATTACCTCCAGAATTAGGCGGGAAGTGTCTACTAACACTAAGTTACCAACAACTCGATACTAAAAGACAGAATAAAACAAATATTTTAGGAGGGTACCATACGAGTACAATTATTTTTATTTGTTTACAGTTTTTACGGATGGTGACAGTTATGTTTCTTATATACGTATTTATTATAAATAAATTATTAAATAAGTAGAGAAACTAGTCTTAAGACATTTAATTCCCCAGTTAAATGCCATAATTTATAAAAGAAATGTGCTTCTATTTTATACCTAACATGCACGTTAAAATTTAAAAGTAATAAACTTTCCCACAGTTTTGCATTACTATTCATTTTATTTGCATCTCAAACGAAAGTTAGTTTATTTTGAAAATAAATATTATAATACAAAGGTATATTTACGGTAGAAACAATAGAGATAGATGTATTTATTAGCTATTGTTGCTCTAAGATTATATTTCAATTATTTACATTTCCCGATTACGGTAGGCAAAACGCGGCGTTGAGTTTCACCACTCAATACGTAATGTCTCGAAAATTCGGGAGATAATTGGTAACGGAGGGTTTTAAAGCCAGCTTATCTCTGATTAAGAAAACGTATAAATATTTGAACGTACCGGGATTTGGACCCACGCCTCTTGGAACTGAAGCTCTGAACAATTAAGCCATACGTTATCATCAAGCTACATCGAAATTCATATATGCTTGTTGTAAACATATTTATTTTGTTAGCATCTCTGTATTTTTACAAATTATTTTTAACATTTTTCCCTCGTAAGTTCCCTCTGCCTATACTGTGGAAAAGAAACCACGTGAGTATATAAAGGTATTAGATTTAAGGTAAAAGAGACCATGTGAGATATCGAATGAACTATGTTATAATTCAGTTAAGACATCCAACTCTCTTCAAGTCGGACTCGTAACGAACACCAATTGAATTACTGTTTGTTACATACATATAAGCTCAACGATATAGTTCGTTGGTAAAGTGGCGAGGGTCACAGATTCTGTGCCTGAGCAAGACATGAAGAGTATTAGTCAGATTTGTAAGCAAAGGATTATAGAATTTGGAAATATATTATATTTTTTTTATCACTTTCACGAACATATCGTACACAGCAAAGAAGGCAAAGAGAACCTAGTGTTAAGAATAACGAAAATCAATAAAATATATTTTACGTATAACGTATAAAAATTAAACGTGGTTTGAACTTTGGGGCTCTTCGAAACTGCCCAAGTAGATGGGCTTGGGCGGTTTCAAAAAGGCGCTGGGGTGTAAAAAAATATATTTTCATATAAAAAATAGTACATTGATATAACGGCTTCCCGTATAACTTAAATCCTATAAAGCTCCACTCGTTATTTCCGTAAGAATGTTTCTTGAATGAAATTAATTATTTAAAATTAATTAATTAAAATGAAATTATTCAAACTTGCTGGTACTTTGCTTTTTAAAAATATATTGTATTTTAATGAAAATTTTAAAATAGTTTTAAAAGTCCTCTTGACTCTCTATACCAGCTCCTCGTACGGCAGTGGTAATAATATACTTCAAGGCATAATTATTTTGGAAGGCAGCCAAGACTAATCTAAGAATGAAGATACACATTTAGGATCGTTCACACTATCGACAAGGGTACAAAAAAGTTTTTACTAATTCATCTTTTGTCGCGTAGTAGGAGTATACAAAGAAAACTTAGTGTCTTAGAAGAATTATTAGAAGAAAATAGAAAATCTAGTGTCAAGAAAGTACGTACGTCAGTCTCCGTTCAATTCAAAATTCTAATTCTAATGTCATATACTATTTCTCTAAAATTACTAATTACTATAACAAGTAGAATTCAAACAACAACAATTAGAATTAAAACAAATCTTCTTATTTCAAAATAAAAACATATTAGCGATATCACCGCACAGACCTACTGCACCACGAAGGATAAAAACATTTAAAAATCACGAAAATAATATACAAATTAAGTAAAAAAATATTAAAACTTTTTTAGATGATTTTTTTTAAATATAAATAAAAATTGTAATAATCTTTAATCTGTTCCAGTCTCATGGCAAAGATGGTTGTGTTCACAACCGCTTTATTAGGCCGTTCCAAAGATAGCTTTAGATTGTGAAATGTTTATTAATTATATATTTTGACTTATATAGGTGATATTGTTATAATACAAAAAAGATATAATTTCATTTTACTGTACATTTACCGGTATTTTATGAAACAACGTAAAAAAGCGTTTCCTTAATTTGTATTACTTGAGACGGCGCGTATTGTGAGCTCTTTCACTACTCTGGAGCTCTAACCATCGATGATCGTGGGAGTATTATTTTTTGTATTTTATCAATGCCAAAAAAAAGTGATTAAGGAAGTGAAACTATGTAACTTTCACTTTCTAATAACTAAATAAATCACAAGGGTAATATTAACGCTACACTAGCGCCATCTACACTTAATGTGGCTTTTAACAACTCTCTCGACTCATACTTCACGTTGAGTTGAGTTGAGTTAATAATAGACAGGCTTTCAGGCACAGTCTCGATATAGACTGAAAATGTGCATAGCGTGTACCAAATGTGTTTCAGGTTCCTGTAAAGGCATAAACTGTGTTCATTAGTCAGTGATGTAGTTGTATCTTCTGTGTTTGTTTTGTTATTAACTTGGATGTAGAAGTATTTTGTGTTGTTTGGAAATGGAATAAAGATCTTAATTAGATTAAATAAGAATGTTTTAAGTGCAAAAAAACATAAAACACGCAGGTAGAGTTGGTGCAGCGGCACAGCGTCTGCCTGAAAAAACGGTGGTTGTGGGTTTAATTTTCAATCGAAGAAATAAAATGTTTTTATTTCCTCACTTTGGTAAAAAGACAAAGAACAGTATTAAATTCTGCTCCGCAATTCAGTGTCAAAAACAGCGCAGTAAATGAGAAAAATAGTATCCTTATAATGAATTCCTTCTGCTTACTCTGCTGTAAACGGAATATAACGTGAAAGTAAACAAAAAAACAAAAAAATAGTTCCATCCCGTCTGTCGGAACGTAAGGAACGGGTGTGCCTTAATGGGAACGGAGTGTCTTAATGGGAACGGAGTGTCTTAATGGGGACGGAGTGTCTTAACTTCCCAGTTTCCTCTCTCTACCCTGCAATGTAAAAAATAATAATTCCCAGAACATGAACCTCACAGACATAAGTCAGTTATTAATAAACAAGTTAACAATACTAACTATATAAAATATGATTTATAACTAATATGAGCTTTCAGAACTCACTAGTTAAAATGCACCGTCGTCGTCGTTGTAACATTACTTTACTTGATTTCATTATATATAGAGCTGTTGCAACTCGGCTCGTTCACTTACTACGTATTATATTGTAATTGATACAAAAGGTTTATGCATTAGTGTACTAATGTAATAAACCTGGTGGTTTATGGTCGTGGAAAGTGGTAATAATTATTTAGTTTTTTTTTCAGTTTTTTTTTATTTTATATAACAGGAAAGAGACAGAAGCTAGTGTTTAAGCACTCTGTTTTACAATTTCCAAGATATTGTGGGATGTAAGGCGGAACTAAAGGCAGCGTTTTATCTAACATAGCCTGGAACTAAGCAAATTTAAGTTTGTCAACTTTGTCGAAACCTATAGGATATTTACCGTAAAATAAAATAAATCCCCGCAATAGAAATTAAACCCACAACCATTACATTTACAAACGTAAGTCCCGCTCGTCCCATTTAACCACGGTGGTCTCAAAGACAGTACTTCATTAATGGTTCATTATATTACCATACTAATTCATCCCAAACTAAACTTTTCCTGTGGGACCCTTTATTATGATCTCGCTACTAATTATAAGTGAAGTATCTTCGAAACTTTGATAGCTGATTCAGAATTCATAGAGTTGTGAGGGCGAGGCCTAGATTGTTTCAACGGAGGATTGTAGGTGAAGGACAGTAGGGCTTTTTTCATTTGTATGATTTTCTTCGGGCTTATATAAAAGTTTTTAATTTCAGTATTTATATACTGAAACGAAAACGAATAAAAAAACTCTGAATAAAAAGTTATGCGCAGTTCAGTGTTGCCTATTATCTAAGAAAACTTTATGAAATAACATCAATAAATTTTTACTGAAATAGATTTGAACTTTGGTCCATTGATATGAATAAATATTTCGCGGAAAAACTAACCGCCGTTTTATATATTGAAACCAAAGAAACTAAAAACACCGGTATTATAATTATATGTATTCGTAT